>AP028446.1:17932913-18190401 GCA_036509395.1 Antheraea yamamai
TATTTTCAGTCTTTATTCACCATTAACGAAGTCCAAACTTTGTCGTCCATAAGTTTTTTTAATTTCATTTTATAATATTCAAATTTTACACGCTTAGAATATGAAGATCTACAAAAATACTGTAAATCTATACTAATATTATAAAGAGCTAAAGTTTGTGACGTTGTGAGTTTGTGACGTTGTGGCGTTGTAAGGGGTAATCTCAGGAACTACTGGTCCAATTTGAATAATTCTTTCAGTGTTATATAGCTCATTCATCGAGAATGGTTATAGGCTATATATCATCACACTAAGGCGCGGGGCACAGATGAAAAATGTTTAAAAATCGGGGCTTTTTTTCCTTTTGAGAGCTTCCGCTGCGTCTTAGCCCAAAATAACTATTCCACGCGTGCGTAGTCGCGGGCAGAAGCTATTAACTAATTATATTATCTATAATCTATACTAATATTATAAAGAGGTAAAGTTTGTGAGGTTGTAGGGGGTAATATCTGGGGAGTCAGAGAAAAAATGGGCGAACGAAAACGTTTCTTACGAACGCTGTCTTAACGATGAGAGATACATGATTGAGTTCTAGAAAAAAGTTGTAGCTTGATAATGCCTATTACCGCCCATCGAAGTGGGCACGGGTCGGCTAGTCTTATATACATCGAAAATTCGATTTGACTCATTTTGAAATATAACACTTTTACAATTCATGCGAGCAAAGCCACGGGTATTGCTAGTATTGCAACTGAACCATCGATATATACACTTATACGGCACACTGACAAGCAATCTTTACACTGTGAAAATCTTTACCCATGCAGCGTCGGAAACCGCGATAAGTCATTCAATATCGGAGCTAGTACCACCGTCTCACGTTACCGCTGATTTCAAACAGTTCTGAACGTAATTAATAGAAAAACTTTATAGATTAACTCGACAAACTTTAAGCTTGAGTTTCTAATAAGTTACGTCAAAGATAAATTAAAGAAATTACGCGGAAACGAAGATAGAAACTTTCTTCGGTATTTCAATGATTTATTTCTATCTCATTTAATTTGTCGTTTGATAATTTACTCCGTCATTTATATCATATTTATGATGAAAAAATATTTGGTTTGTTTGTTCTTTAATAAGAAATTTTGTTGTCGCTAATTATTACCTACAAATCCTTTCAGCCATTTTAAGTCAACTGATAAACTTTATTATTACTGCTTAGCATCTATGAGAAGGTGTAATGTTATGTCAAAATAATACTTTAAAATACCATGTATTTATCACTAGCTTCTGCTCACGACTTCATTCGCGGGGAATAATTACTTTGAGCTAAACCTAACACGCAGTGGAAGCTCTCAAAAGGAAAAATAAAAACGATTTTGATACATTCTTTATTGGTGCTCCGCTCCTATTACTCTTAGCGTGATGATATATGAACTATTTAACACTGAAAGAAGTTTTCAAATCGGACCAGTAGTTCCAAGATTAGCGCGTTCAACCAAACAAACCCTCCTGCTTTATAATCTTTATATATAAATTTCTTCTGTACGTTTGTATGTCACTGACCTCTTTCAAAACGGCTGGACTGGTTTTGATGAAATTTTGTGTGTATATTCAGATGGATCCGAGAATGGTTTAGATTCACAATTGGACCCGATAGGTGGCGTTGCGTTTGAATTTTAGATATCTTTTTTATAATCAAAGCAGGACAATGTCCGCCCGTCCCGCTTGTATTAGTATAGATTACTACTCTTATCTCGTACTTAACTTAAGCCGTCATTCACATTACAATAACTTTTCATAGAGTGGACCGATTTTAATGAAACAAAGACTAAGTTACTCTCGAGAATATGGTTTTATTGTGAACTCAGTATCTTATCAGTGATCACTGTTCATACAAACAGACAGACAGACATTTCCAAAATTGATTGAAACGTATTTTATAACTTATTCCTAGATTCTTAGACACGTGCAACAATTTTTTTCACAAAATCTAAAAAGTACAGACACTTTATATTTACATTCTTATTATATTAGCCCGTACATAACAACAGACACATTTTATGTATGAAATTGAACTTCAATAGTTTCAAGTAATGCAGCCTTGCATTGCGTTATGTAGGGTGTTTCAACGAAATGATTCTTGAATTGCTCCGGCTGAGTGCACTCGTGACTCGCGTATCTCGGCCGACGTGGTCTGCAATACGCCGTTCTAGATCTACAATCTCTACTCTACTAGTTAAACATGAACGTTCATAAGTACAATGTTTTAAATAATCCTTAAGATTAGAAATGCGAATGTGAGATCGATTGTTTGTTCGTTATGCCTTCACGCCGTAAATAGTACACCAAACATCATGACATTCGCATGCGCGTCGTGAGAAGTATAGAAAAAGGCGTAGGATACCTTTCAACCCATAATAAATACTCCTCCAAAGGGATATGTTATATCTATATTAAAGCGAGCGAAGCCGCGAGTAAAAACTAATTTCTATGTAAATCTTATTCAAATTTTTTTCTGCTGAAATAACACAGACAAGTACTTAATAACACCTTTTCTACAAACATGTTTTTGAATCTTGTAAATACAGGCCAACTGAAACAGACTATTATCTCAATATTACTTCATTATCATGGGTCATCAACATGACAATACATTTATATATCAAAATCAAAAACACTTTATTCAATTTAGGCTCCAAGAAGGCACTTATGAACGTCAAAACTACCACCGGTTTGGAAAACAACCCAGTCACCGAGAAGAACCGGCAAGAAACTCGATCTGGTTTATCTTTATAACAAATATATATAATATATTAGGTAAATGTCACAAACGTTTCCAATGGATGCACAGAGATGAGTTAATTCCAGACATCACCATCGTTCACATATTGATCCACTCTATAATAGCCTTTTGACACCAAAACCCGCTTGACATGGCGCTTAAATTTGCAGTCCGGCAAATCGGTAATATCCTTTGGGACTTTGTTGTATAGTCTCACACTATTTCCCAAAAAACTGTTACTGGTTTTACTAAGTCTAAAACGTGGGACGACCAGTTTGTTACAGTTTCTAATATTTAGATTGTGCCGGTTTTACTAATATATACTAGCTAGCTGTGCCCGCGACTTTGTCCGCGTGGAAGCTATGTAAAAAACAGTGATTAATAAAGCATCTATGTATTTCCATTTACTATACTTACCTCATACTTAGGTAAAAACATATGAGACCGGTTTTAAAAAACAGTGATTAAGGTACAAGTCATCTGAATGTATTAAGTCCATTTACTTATTACAAACAGACAGACATTTCTAAAAATGGTTGAAATGTATTCTATTACTTATTCCTAGACACCTGCAACTATTTTTTTTACGAAAATCTAAAAAATTGAGATACGTAGATTTACATTATTATTATGTATATAGATATAGATTAATGTATAGGTAGGTAGTAACAATTTTGTAATGAAATTTAAATGTTGGCATATTTATAGACAACCAACGGCATGCTCCAACAATAGGTAATAAATTTCCATAAAACTAAAGTTTTTTGGTTTAACACAAGTAATATGAAAACTAACAAATTATAACAGAAAGAGAAAGAATACACTAAAACCAATTAATATTTTAAAACCCCATTGTACGAATGACCTGATATGTCTCTACTGCCGCTTATGTAACAATTATGCCATAAAAGTCTCTTCTGTACCCGTTTTATTTTTTATATAAATATCATATCACGTGGATTCCAAACTGGACTCCAATGTTCTAAATTAAGTCTAACTAGTCATATATATAAGTGTATTTTAGTGCTGGAAGTCTGACAACTTCTCAAAACACGAAGGTGGTAGAGCTACGCTGAAGCTATTAATGGTTTCAGCGTGAATGGGTCGGCTCGACCGGTGTAGTACCAACGTCTCATAGAAAGCCGACATGAAGTAACAGTGTTTGCATTATTGCGTTTCGTTCAGTCACTGAGAGCGCCGGAAGCCCAACTTCCCTCCTCTTCCCCCTTCCCTTACTCCCCCTCACCATCAAGACAGGTTGGCAACACACTTGCGACTCCCCTGGTGTTGCAAATGTCTATGGACGGCGATGATCTCTTAACATCAGGTGACCCACCAGTTCGTTTGCCTTCTATGATATATAAAAAAAAACAAAGCCTGATATTTTAAAGTATCCTTTAATAGTTTTGTTTGGTACAATAAAATATACCTAAAACACATAACAATTATACTATTATTTGAATGTATTCATTTCATAAAAAAACTCTTTCATCTCACGCAGTAAAGGAAAGTTTTAATCGGGCCAATAATATCATTAAAACTCCATATGTAAGTGAAAACGGATCTCGCGGTATGCGAGGACAACTCGAAATGGATTCCAAAGTTAGGCGTTTAAACTTTGTTAGAGAGTTTTCGCAAGTTCTTGTCGATGTTGCCAGGAAAAAACCCAAGAGTAGATTTTGTAGAAGTACCGTATATTACGGAACGAGCATAGAATCCATCTGATGTTAACCGATCACTGTAAACTGCATTTTTTATACAATTTATATGAAACAAGACCACCATTCAAAACTGGGTTACATTTTTTCGATCGGAATTACTAAATTTTTTTACGAGTTTTACCGATGTCATTTCTTTTAACACATGGACTATATATTTGTTACCAATACAATGTTCATCTATATCCTAAAAATTGCATTGAAACCCGATTTTTATATCGGGTATTTGGCGATTTCAATACCTTGAAAACTGAGCAGCCAGATATATGTCTCACACTTTACTGTACCTTACCAATCTGAACAAAAAAAGAACAACATTTCTCTGAAAAAATTATAGTTCACACTTCACTGACCCCGAAGTATATTGATTAATAATTATTATTACAATTTCAACTGCTAATAGCTGAAGTTATTCTGATTCGTTATATTTTGCACCTGGCATCACCAAACCTCAAACCTGTGGTTTTGCCGTGCGTGTTATTTGCCCCGTAATAAATCTGTCAGACGAAAACGAAAATTGTATTTAGTTACACACTTTTACATTTATCAGAAGGATCTCTAATAGAAAAAAGCATATGCAGTTAATATTGTATTCGCCTCAAAGTACTTTAATAGATATAATAAAAAGGTAGCTTATAATAATTAGATTATTTAGTATTATCATATTATATCTAAATCGTGATGCACATGTTCATGATTACAGAACAATAAAAAAGATTATATAGTACTCGCATCCAACTAGACCATCATACACTTAGTGAAAACCCTCTCTTAGGCTCTCTCTTTAATATGTCGCGTTTATAGTCAGGGCAGTAAATAACAAGTTACGTGGTTTATCTTGAAAGAACCCGCATATTAACCCTAGTCTAAAAACGCGGACTACAATTATCATTTTAACAATTCACGTTGAGAACATTGGAAGGTGGAACAATTTCTCCTGAAACCACATTTTTGCTTATCTTCAACTTAAAAATTAATTCCCTAGCATATATATTCCAGAGATTGTGCTTGAGAGCTAGTCCTCCTCAGAGGTTTAAAATATTAGCATCTTAAGGCACATCGCCATTACAGGCGTGAATGTAGTCAAAACTTACACTTAAATTATTAAATAATAGCAATATAACGCGTATTTATACTACCGATACATACATAAGTAAAGCTTAGTTATTTCAAACGTTGCAACACGTCCGTAAATCATCACGCAGCTAGCTTTGTTTATCGCGACAGATGGCAGTGCTTAGACTCTAGTCCAATTAAAAACTATACGCTATCATCATGTAGGTGGTAGAGCCACGTTGTAGCTACTACTGGTTTCAGCATGAATGGGTCGGCTCGCACGGGGTAGTACCACCCTCTCACAGAAAACCGACGTGAAGTAATAGTACTTGCATTGTTGCGTTTCGTTCGGTCAGTGAGAGCGCCGGATACCCAACTCCCCTCCCCAAACCCCACTTCCCCACTCCTCCTTCTCCCAAACACAGACTGGCAACGCACTTGCGACTCTTCTGGTGTTGCAGGTGTCTATGGATGGTGGTGATCACTTAACATCAGGTGAATCACATGTTCGTTTACCTCCTATGATAAAAAAAATACGTTATCCATAAATTGTTACCTCCTTATTTCGATGTATTGGATGATAGAAGAATTTTCTTTAAGCGATGGTAAGCGTAATACAAACGAAACATTACGGCAATTACCAAGAAATCAAAAATGTATTATTATTGTTCGTGACTGTCATGCAAGTTCATATGCCTCTCGACTATATACCATATGCCATGGCTGAGTCCTAAAAAAATGATAAATTAATAAAGAGTCACTCTAACAGGATTGCAACTGTATCTATTTTGGTCGCGAATATGCTTAACAATCAATTTACAACTAGTTTATGTTTGTGCTTTTATTAATAAGTTTTAGCGCTTGACCACTAGTTCACCTGATATTAAATGTCAATGTAGCCTAAGATTATAACATGCTAAACCTATAAGAGAACTGTGTCTCTAATACAGATGCCAGACACGTGAAGGTGTGTTGACGACGGATTTTTAAATTAAGGGTAGTAGTTGGGCAGGAGGGCGTCAAGGAAAATACTAAAAAAAAAATAAAGATTAGTGCAGGAAGTTCAAACGAATTGGTGGCAAAGAGATTTATAGAAACAAACTAGAGAGTCAACTACTTTATAGCCTGAAATTGTTTCTCATCATAGTTGTTTTTTTTTTTTTAATTAGATGTTTTTTACATTTACATATATGGAACTTATAAGTTTCGTTTTACAGCACCAATATTGGTGCTTGAATATTGAGCAACTATTCCTGTAATTTTTTGAAGGTTGCAATTATCAATACGAATCCGGTCGTGCAGATGTACAACTACCACAGAATACTAACTTTGACAGAATGTATGACGTCAATTTTATTAAAAAAGATACACATTAAGAATCGTCAATATGTGATCGAGCGCTAACCTTGTAAGTTTATAGTAGACAGTGCGACATAACCCCATATAGGAATTAATATTCGTGTAACGTAGTCGACCTTCCTGTGCTATGCGAGGAACGACTGAAATTAACCGCTATACGCGATCCTTGTTAAGGATTTGTGGGAAATAGTGACAGGGAGATAAATCATTCCCTTCCTTGCTTGTCGACGTTCATTTATATTGTAAATAATCTTCATAGTAACTGTAATTTTGGAAATAGTTCAAATGCTCGTGAAGTCGATTAGTTTAATTTTATAGATTGACAACGCAAAGAGGTTGGAGGTTCGATTCATGCCGTAGCGTTAAACAATCCTACCATCGTGCTATAAAATAGTCCACACCTTTTTAACTATGGTGGCTATTGCTGATCTTACTAATCAATTATACCTTTTTAAATATTTTGTATGTTACAAAGAATCCCGTATCAAATAGAATGAGATTTTATTTATATATAATAAAAACAAATTTAAACAACATACCCCATACTAAAAATTACTAAAGGTTATACAAAATATTTTCTAAAAACAAGCACTGATTGCGAAGTCTATATAAGTACTTGAAATTGATTCTGAACGAGTTTTAGTTCGTTTGAGAAAATAAAAAGATATACTTTAATAAACATTCAGATAGGCTATGAATATATTAGAATTGTTTATATTATTTTCGTTTTTTCTTTTCGCCTATCATCGCCACAATTGGCCTCAAATATTAAAAGAAAATACGTACCAATATAAGAAAAATCAAAAAGAGTGTCGTCACCATTTGTAATTAATGAAAGCGGAATGAAAGCCCTGAAGAAATAGCATTTCACACTCGGCATGAGTTTTTTCGTCTCACAACTAGTAGTTTATGTACGATTGTCATTCTAGAACGACGTATCGAAGACGTCATCGGCCGAGATACGCGAGTCGTGAGTGGACTCAGCCGAGACATTTCAAGAGTCATTTCGTTAGAACACCTCACGTAAAACAATGCAGTTAAAACGTTCTCATTGATGTATATTTAATCATGTATTATATAATACACTTATTTCCTGACATTATTTTTAGTATATTGAATATTAACCTTCCAAAAAGGCAAAGTCAAGTTATTATACAGACTTTTTCCTTTTTTTTTATCATTACAATAATTTTATTGTAAGTTATTTATACAATCTGGTTGAAACTTTGTTTATAGCTTAGACATAGGTCTCTGAAGGATGATCTATTTATGTGGGGCGCGTCCGCGAGATTGAAAAAAATGCACTTTTAATAAGAAATAATTTAATATGAAAAGAATACACTTTACTTATACTATCTTTAACATTAAAAGAAACTATTGTTCGAGGTATGAACTACTAGTTCCGTAACTAAACCTAAGAAAAGTCACTACCGTTCGAAGTCTGAACCGAGAGGGTCTTCAACTCCGATACAATGTATGAGGTCAGCCTCACGATCCCAGGGTGGTGATGAGGGTCCAATTCTCCGTACTTGTCGCCTCATGTCGCGTGATGTGCAGGTGGTCGATGTGTCGCAATGGTTACAAGTAAACGGTGAATGTTATGTCGCAACTTGGCTGTTACTGTGTGGTATAATGGTGTAACAATCTAGTATACAATACAGAAACCACATAACGATTTGTAAAAATCACCCAAAACCTCCAATCCCTCATATCACTGAAAATTCCCTTGCAAGGGCTGTAGAAATGAGATTAGACGCATAAATACAGAGTGTGTTGTACGAAGCAGGTGCCGCCCTGAATTAAAACGTGAACAAAAGACGCCTCACAATGAGCCAAGAATGAAAGGCGTAAGATACGGGCCTTTCAGGCTTGCGTAATGAAATCCCCCTGTATTGTGTTCAAAATTCTGCCTTAAATAAATGTGCTGTATACGGGAGTAACTTATTCATGTAACTTTCATTAAATAAGAATTCTGTAACAATTTTCTTTCTTACTTATTCTATAGAAACTCGACAAAGCTACTATGTTTTTATGTATAATTAAATGACCGAGATCTGCCGCTATATGCGTATCATTCTAAAACTACTAGATCGATTGCGATCACGTTTTTTCTAATTTTACTTTTAAGAGACTTTGTTCTTTGTTTCAAGAAGAAAGCGTTATATTGCGAAAATCCATCATTAAATGTTATAGTGGATGTTACTTTGCAGTTCCGCCTGGAATTGATTTGCCGCTACCATGTCTCGCTCCAATAAAAAACGTTCGATGTTATTTGCGCGAGGTGTACCTGGAGAAGTTAAATCTGAAACTAGTAATAGAAAGAGAGTAATATTAGTAACTAAAGCAGCAGAAAGGAATTAAAAACGCGTTCTTGGTTGACGGTTGAACCTGCCGTTGGTTCACACTGTGGGTATGTAACGATGGACGGCATAGTCTAAGATGATAAACATACCAAACATAGAGGAGAACTGGCTGTCAAGTGCAGCTGCCGAAACAAACCAACAGATGCTTACCGACAAAATTTGATTTTGAAGGTGGTAGCTAGCTAGCTAGCCAAGTGGGCTTAGAAAAAACTTTCCACCATGCTATGGTTTCATCACGATAATTCCCTTTGGAAGCTCCGACTCAGCTGCAAGGATCGAAATCTACGTCCATTGACACTTTGTCCCAACACGCTATCAAATAAGCCATCATCGCTTCATCGCTTGTATATGAGTTGGTGGCCACAGTCATATTCCGGATTCCATAATTACGCACGTAACCGGTATCGTTATTATTTCGTGCTATATTAAAAAATATACCCCAGAAACACCCGATAACTTTTTGGTCCAATTAACCTACCGCCACGCCGTCCTTCCACCTCGATGAATCCCCACTATATTTCGTCCCGAAACAAATTGTTTCAAACATTACGAGTTGCGAAATTCGTTGAAATAAACAAAGCCACAGGTGCTGAGGTACAAAATTAAATACGAACTGCGTATAACAGAGCTAGCCCAGCATAAATAATTCTCCCTTTAATTTGGCCGCGAACATGTCGGGACTTTGGAAATCATTGAATTAAAGCGACGTGCGTAAGCACTGGATAAGCAATGACAAGTTGAAGGGTCAAATACGAAGAGCCATAATTCATGCAACTTGGTACGCTTATTTGAATAAGTGATAATGGATAAGTTAGCATGTTCGGACACCGCGATGATCCACGTACTTTCCAATCTTATCGATCTTAATACCATGTGTGTAATGGTAATTCAATCCAGTAAGATCTCCCAATCAGCTCGATGAAGTACTAGTATACTAGTTACTTTATTCTGGTATAGTAGAACCTCTTTAAGTCGAACCTCGATAAGTAGAAAAAGTGTTCCATTCACATCCAGCCACAAAACCTAAAATATTACTATCCCTACTAGTTGTTTCGGCGCACATTTGCCCTTCGTAACTCGAACAAAGTAAATTGGACCTCTGTATCTCGAGCAATATTTGTGTAGGCATCATTTTCGAATCTTTGAGAATAAGCCGAAGCTTTTGATGAAGGAAAACATCATGATAGCAGGGCAGGGATAATCGTAGCAGGTCTTTTCATAAACGTTTGTGGCAAGCTACCACCCTAGGTCGAAAATCTGTTGCCAAGCATCTAAAAGTGTATTCTGGCAGCTGCGTCTAAAAGCAAGTATCAATCTAGGTTTACCATCTAAGTTTCACACCATCATTTAACATATATAACAGATATAGCGGTTAACCTATAAAGTGTACAAAAATCGTTTCAAAAGTTATAATTGATGATATTAACAAAGAGTATGTTTGCTTAACACGAGAGAGAGTTACGTAAAGCTGTGCATAAAGCAACTAACAGTAAAATCAGTAACTAACAGTAATATTTAACAGAGGTACATCTTTCACTTTTCCTCGTACTAAGTTGCGGTAGCCTTAGAAGATTTTAATTTAATAGCTTTTTAAATGTAATAGCCTCATTATTATATTGCCCTCATAACATTTTACCGATTTCTAGTTAACCATGGTTACTGTAATCACTAATACTTAGCACCTACGGAAAAACTTAATATAATACGTAGCCAAGATTATGCACTAAGAACTTCTCTACCTGTTCGTGTAAGTCTGATCTAAATTGGTTTAGCAGTTACGGAGTAATCCCAGGCTAATTCCCGAACACACCACAGACACTTCAATTTTATTTCTGTGTATGGATTCGTTACAGTATAAGTTTTAAACAAATATTATTTTTTTTAGAAAATGATCTCGAACTGCAATAAACGTCACGCGATATGAATAAAACAGTTGGAAGATACCAGGTGTTAATAAAATTACAATAGAAGTATAACAATTTTCTATACAATACAAATTTAATTTCTAAATAATCCCACAACATGTTTTCCGAGGGGACTATCAATAACAAGGTGACATTCGCAATTAATATACTTGTCACAATATAAAGTGACAATTTAATAAGCTTGTCTCATCCATTAAATATATAACAACGTCGAGGGCTTTACAATTTGGTAGGTTTATTTCATCATGGCAAGCGAGGTGTCGAAAGTGTGCGAGACCTCGTCAAAACCACTACGCTATCCATATTTAATAAACTTCCCGGTTTCCTCAGAGGCCTAGATTAATTCAATTCATCGTATCACATTTGGAGTTTAAAAAATAAAAGCTATGGCTCAGTTATTACACGATGAATTGAATAAAGCACGTGCACCATAAAATAAACTGGAATTGAAAAAGGAATTCGAAATTTAAACGTGACGCCATCTATGAGATGGACGAGATGGATAGTAGGACTTACAGTTTTTTGTGAAGAAACAAATTTAAAGTCTGTTCGAGACTAATGAAACTTACAATTAATAACAATAATCAACATTGACATTCATTTTATTTGTAACTAGGACCCGTGCAACTTCGTCTGCATCAAATCGGTTATCACCGGTTCCAATTGTATTTTTAAACGCGAAAAATTTTAATAAGCCTAAAACCCGATTGCAGCCACACCTATCGTTTCGAATTGTAAATCCAAACTATCAACGGACTCACTCAAACATATACCCAGATGGTATGTGAGAAAATAAGCCTTCAACTCGTTCGTAGCACCATTTACCGGGTTCAATTAAAATAAAAACTAACCTACATATATTGGCAATAATGTAAAAAAAAGCTTGAGAGGTCTATCGACCCCCAGCTGGAACGTAGTTCCTTTCCCTTTTTGTAGACGTTTACTATACAGTCAGTATAGTTTACTTTATAAAATATCAAGTTGATAGAGTTAAATTGTAAATTAAACGATAGAATATATTCATAAAATAATAAATAATGATAAATTAAACACTGAATGATATCATAACTATTTTCAACTTGTATTAAAACTTTTTCACACTCCATTGTATTAAAGAAAAATATAAATATTAAAAAGATATGAGCACGACGCGTCAACTGCCACTAGCCTGTAACTATTCGTCTAAGAGCTAGCAACGGTTTCGACTACAAAATTCAATGACTCAGTTTTTAATATATGTTTATGTCCTTCCGAACAGCGTGCGGGCTACTGGCGGTCGGTAAACGTTGCGTTTATTAGTGCATATCTCACCTTTACAGGCAAAAATATTGATTTTTATATAATTTCAGAATGTTTTGTTTTCCACTAACTTTGAAACGCTACTAAAACATGAAATTATTATTGCCAGATATGTTTCTTATTAAACTGCTATTTTTTTTAAATAAAAAAAGTATGTTCAGACCATGTTAAGAAAGCTGTAATTTTAATATTATTTTATTTAGACATAAAAGAGGGTAAATTAAAAATAACTTACCTTTTGCTATAGTTTAGCGCAACACTGGCTGTATGATAAAGATAGCGATAATTGTGGAAACGCCTGTTATATAGGCATGTATTTATGATGGCATCAGTCCCAAGTCATATGTCCACTTTTATCGTTGTATTTCATTGTTTACGGTGAAATCTCAATATCATAATGGTTAATAAAATGAAATACGTTCTTTGCAATGGAAAAAATAAAATGGTTTGAAATGAATTATTTTATTTATGAAGAATATCATCGGGCACATTATTGTCAATAACAAAATTGTGTGGCAGTGATAAATTCATGTTTTGAATAGCGTTTAAAAGTTACTGAAAAAAAAACGTTCCTAAAACCTGCAAGGGTGTGATACACATTAAAAAACAAAAATTTAACCGGCTATCAGGTATCCTGAATCCTATTTGGAAGGGCATAATATATTTTCATATTAAAGAACCAGCTTTTCTAAAATTCTCGTTCTTCCAACGTTGCTGGCTCTTGTACTATGGTGTCGCAAAAAAGTCTAGTTACATTAACTACAAATTTTTGTTTTTCGTTCTCCTGGAGAACTCCCTGCATTTTATGGGACAAAAAGTATCCTAGATATAACCTTGTAATATTAGGTATCACTGTGTCAAGTTTCGTCAAAATTGGTTTGGTACTTTCACAGTAATGCGTGTTCACAAGGACAGAAAGACAGACAGATAGACAAAAATTGTAAAAGGATTATTTTTGGCTTCTATATCGATAACAAAGTCTACCCCGATGAAAATTTTCAAAAAACATTTAATGTACAGATTTGGCCTTGTTACAGTTTTATTATAGTATATAGATATAGATTAAAAAATATTGAGGTCAGTGATCGAAATATAAATTATCCTATCTTTCAAGTTGGACCAAATTATACATAAATGTCAACTTTAATGAATATCGGTTTTTAGTTTCGAAGTCATCGTGGACAAACATCATGACACTGATTTTTTATTTATGTATTTAGAATAACCCGCCCCGTCTTCGCACGTGTGTGACTAACGAAGAAAATCAGGCAATATCTTCCCTTTACAGAAATACCATGTAATAAAATAAAATGGTAACTGAAGAAGTGAACATCAATCTGTAATTTTTTTATCTGGAGATTTATTATCTCAATTTTTTTACTTTTCCGTGTGATATTCGAACCTTTTCTTTTATACAAACTTAATCCGGATCATTATAGATACAGTCAATACTTGCTTCGGCAGTACATATATTACAATTGGAGCTATACAGAAAATATTTGCATGGCCCCTGAGCAAGGATGGTAGTTTTGTAGGTGGTACAGCCACACTGAAGCTATTACTGGTTTCAGCATGAATGGGTCGGCTCACCTGGGGTAGTACCACCCTATCACAGAAAACCGAAGTGAAGTAACAGTGCTTGCATTGTTGCGTTTCGTTCGGTCAGTGAGAACGCCGGAGGCCCACCTCCCATCTCTCCTCTTCCCCTCTCCCACTATCTTCCCGTCTCCCACTATCTTCCTCTTTCCCACTATCTTCCCCTATCCCATCCCCCTCCTCCCAAACACAGGCTGGCAACGCACTTGTGACTCCCCTGGTATTGGTAGTGTTCATGGACGGCGGTGATCTTTTAACATCAGGTGACCCGCCTGTTCGTTTGCCTCCTATGACATAAAAAAAAGGATGACTTTTAAAATCGTAAAGGAGAAGTACACACAATTTTATCTTTTAGCGGTTGCTGAAATCGATAACGGTGAGCAGATGATGATAGATACAACAAAAGAATTAATCAAAGAAGTGTAGCCGTTCTCAAGTAATGCGCTTACATTCAGAAATTGATTTATTTATATAAACACTTGACAATTGATTTTTGTATATAAATATGAGAAATAATTTCCGTACGGTCATTTAATTCCAAACTTTTCTTACACTTTACAGGTTTAAGTTTTTGAACATAATTAATTAACATAATTAAATTAAATTAAATGACGAGGTGGTCTAAGATCTGAAGAACACACTGAACCTTGAGGGAAACTTTAAAATATTCTCATGAATCAGTATCGTATACTTTCAAACCCGATTAACTTAATAAATCATGCACATAAAAAATAGTCGCTTGTAAGTTTTGGAAATCTAACTTTTTTATGCGAGAAATAAAAAAAAATGCTCAGAATATTGGATAATAAAACTATAGAAAGAGTTATTCAGTTGTCCATATAAGGACAAAAATAAATCATCAATATCGGAATTGTGAACTCGCGGCAACTGATTTTTTTATATATCTATCTATATAAATTGGCGAATGTAAAGCAGTCCAGAACCTTTTTCTTTTGTTTGTTTGTTTACTAATTTTCTTTTTCTTCGTTTACTTCTGAAAACAATTCTTCTCTTTTCCCATATCATTGACCAATTGGAACCTTTATTAATATGGGAAAAAAAATAAAAAATGAAACTTTTAAAAACACCTATACACCAAAAATCAAAGCCGACAATAGATAGAGCGGTACTTTAAAAAACATATAGCTCGGTCGATAACATAAACCGCGGTATAAATTACTCCGAGATTGACTCCAACCCTTTATTTACTCAGACTAATGTGCGGGGTTGTACAGCTGGAATCCACGTGCCGTTTACCCTTCACTATTATACCCGTTGATATTTTTTCGGAGAATGACCTCGAGTTCATTGATCTATGATTTACGAAACTATACCCATAATTGGACTGTAATTATTTCTTTTCCTAAATATTATCATTGTCCTGTTGATCGACGCTACGGATTTATGTATTTACTAATGTGGATATAGCAACAGTTCAAAGTCAACAACAATAATATAATAGAAATAATAAAAAGAAGTAAACTAGACTGAAAACCTACAACGCTTTATCACATAGACATAACTTACACTATACACAATAACGATAAATTAAAATTACTGCATTGTACTGAAGATTTTATAACATATGGCATATTGATAACTATAGCACACGGCTTTATTTATGTTAATGTTCATTGGCCCTATCCTCTTCGACAATAGCACTTTTTTATAGATGACAAATACTCTATGCCTTAATATCTATCCCTGACAATGTTTATTCAAAATTTCTAAATGATCTGTTGATTTGTGAAATTATAACAAAGAAATAAACTCACAATTGAATTTATATTATTAGTTAGCATTATATGCGGTAATAATGGCTATAATTAATAAACTGTTGGATAATTTGTACAAATCATGCGATGAGTATTAGTTATTCGTACCGTGACTTTGATTGTCTGTGCTCTCCCTATCAAGCTTGTCGGTTGTTACATAATACTTACTTGTTCGCACATTGTAATAACACTAAGCGACCATAGTCGCTGCTTAATATGCTAGTAATAACAGGGAGCAGATAATAAACAACAGAATAGTTTTGTCTTAAGCAATTAGATGTTTACAAATACTAGTCAATTACGTCAATTTATGTAAACGTTGACAAATTATACTAACATAAAATAAATAATAATGTTGAGAAGTTAAGTGTGTTTCCATTATAAAAAAGGGTTGAATAAGAATACATTAAATAAAATCCTCAAACAACTTGCATTCTATAGTCCTTACTAATATTATAAATGCGAAAGTAACTCTGTCTGTCTGCTGTTGCGCTTTCACGCCAAAACTACTGAACCGATTTAAATGAAATTTGGGACACAGATAGTCCAGAGTCTGACAAAGGACAAGGTTTGGGTCCGATTTGAATAATTCTTTCAGTGTTAGATGATAGCTCATTTATCGAGGAAGCCTACAGGCTAAATATCATCACGCTAGGACCAATAGGAGCGGAGCACCAATGAAGAATGTTGCAAAATCGTTTTTTTTTCCTTTTGAGAGTTTCCGCAGCGTGTTAGTTAGCCCAAGGTGATGAAGACGCAAGTAGAAGCTAGTGTTCTATATTAATAAAAATCACTTGCCTAATGTATGTTATAGTTGTAATTGTCAATACAAGGTTTGACTCAATTTAGGTTTTAAAAATATCGTACGGCAATGTAAAACAATTAGGTTAGAAAATCTCCTAGACAGTGATGAGCTCTTAAAACTATTGACAAATTGACGTTGCAGTTACAGCTAGCTTTATAATACGTATACAATTATACTACATGCATTCAATCTTTCAATAACCAGTTAGCACGACGAACAACGATATCCAACGATAGCAATCATATAAACAAAAGTAAAAGTAAATTCAAAACCGACTACTACTAATTAAAATAAAATACACGACAAAAATCTCGAACCATTTACAAACTATACGGAAGAAATTGAAGACGACAGCTAAAATTAGTTACAGAATTTGTGTAAACCGACAATTAATTTATTTAAAAATAGCACCGCCCCGAACCGAGTCGTCCGAGCACGTGTGTCGCTCGAGAATTAAACGCGGCTAAATTTAACACAACTAGGCTTTTACTTAAGCGAGCGGTTGTTTGTCTTTCTCTTCAGATAAGCTGAAACCGAGAGGAACTTCCTGCGAGATTAAACGGCTTTGTTAGCACAGCAACACACTTAACTTTACCAATGATATACTTGGTACACTGTTAAAAGGTCACGTTAGAGTTTTCTTTTTTTATTCTACCACGACAAAGTAATGGCGCTGTACGTAATAGACAGCATAGTGAAATTACAAACGAGACAATTTTGAATTTATAACTCTTCACCAGTTACAACTGTATACACTTTGACTGATTCGGTAACGCGACAAACTAAACACAGTCACTGTCTTGGATTTAATAGTATGTGCGTGATGATAATCCAGTCTAAAAAAAGTTTCCTATCACCTCGATTAAGTGCTACCACACTAGTTAATTGCATCTGTTATAGTAGTACCCATTTAAGTCAAATCTCAATAAGTAGAAAACTTTCCAAACTCGAAAATGTAGCATTCCTTTCTTATCACAAAACTTAAAACAATAGTGTCACTAGAAGCTGTCTCGGTACATATTTTCCCTCCATAATCCAAACAAAATAAATTAGACCTCTGTATCTCGAACATGTTTGATTTTACAACCTACTATCTCAATCATTTGAAACTAATTAACTAATAGCTAGAACAAAAATAAGTTATTGACTTTAAGAATTTACTAAGAATCTTAACTCAAAATTAATAAGATTTAATCTTAACCTCCACAAGTCGAAAATTTCTCACAAAAGTCCGCCTAAGTCGAAAACTCTATAACTTGAATTTTTCAGTGTCTCTTTTGAAATTCGACTTACAGAAGTACTACCTTATATGGTCATTTATAGTCTAATTACATTACATTTCTAGATACAACGTTATTTAAACCTAATTTTAAATAACTAATAAAAGCTACTTCATTACTATATTCAATGTAAATAAAACTTATTCAGTCTTCTGTTACTATATTTGTTTCTTCTATTAGAATTATGTTAGCGAAAATAATATGACTTTCTAAATTATTATTATAAGTACAGAAATCAATTGAAATTTGAGAAATGTAACATTCCGAATAAAATGCAGGAAAAAGTATGTTGGAAAAAAATATGTTTGAAATATTCCATCTTTATTATTAAATTCCGTCTAATGATTTACCATAGAACAAAAGGCAGTGCAAAACATTCATACAAAAATAAATATAAGCATTAAATAAAATAAAAAACGAATAATTTCTAATAATAATGTTATACTCTCCCATTTTGAAATGGCCACTAAATGACATCGAGTTACTTTCGGTGCAAATGACAACTCAAACACTCGAGTTAAGATCGCTAATATTAGCACAGACGTCGTTTAGCGAGCGTTAAGCTTCAATAAAGTAGTTTTCTAGTTAAGAAGCTTTTACATCGTACATAATGTGAAAATAAATATTACATGGCATAATAAATTAGAATAAAAAAAAACAGAGTATCTCGTATCGTTTCTTTTCACCGCATGGCCTTTGACAATGCGATAAAACGAGATAGTATTAGATTAGTTTTAATTATATAAATAAGTAGGTAAAACTATGAGATCTATTTAATAATCTGTAATCCAAAAATATGTTGTTGTTAACGCTTAATTCACTGTTAGTGTTTCTAATTCAATGAATTTCTATGTATTCCTTCGTCTAATAGTGTAAAAAAACTAGTTTTTTAAGTACAAATTTTTCGGATGTAAACTTCTCCGAATTTTCATCTCTCCATCAAACTGACTTTAATTAGTAACATCATTTAATTAATTTGATGACTAGTAACGATAAAGGGCAGCTCTCGATAATACTTAATCACCTAGTTATATTTACATTGTACCTATCACTAAAATAAAATCGTATGCTTTATTATAAATTTCACTATTATCTCGTTGCATCGGACCTCGGTGAGAGGTTTCTTGCGATTGCGATTAGATTAATAACAATTTATTGCTAATCACAACATTTAACAAAATTCCTAGTCAACATAGAATACTCAGCGATATATAAGTATATAGTACTTACTACATGAAACACAACATATATATGCATATCATCCCTTGCACATACATAACTTTCTCTAGATATCCTAATGCAAATCAGTGCTAGAGTTCTAGCCCTCTTCAGTACATATGCCGACTCGAGGCATATTTGCTACACACAAATAAAAATTCTGAACTTTTCAATTTATAAAACGCAGGAGATTACAATGTTTCGCTGTATCTATTTGTATTTCTTTGTATCAATTTTGTATGTACAGTCTATAATGAATAATTGTATCCACGTGCGTACATCAAACAATGTGGTTTCTTTTATTTCAAACAGATATCGGTAAAAAGGTTGGACGATATCCGACATCCGTTTTAAATGTTGTAACTGGTAAAGCCGGCTGACCAACTCAGCTCAACTTAATCTCAACTCAGTTTGAAGTCATCATTAGTTTCAAATAACTAATGCTACAATAACCAATTCACATCAAACCGATTGTACGTCTATTCGCTATTTTATAAGTAATAACTTTGCATATACAATTCCCACAGGGTTTTTCTTATACTATACAGGTCTCTAGAACAGTCCAACGTCCATTTAATAAGTTATTAATCTAAAATCACTTGAAACTTAATTACGAAATGTGAATCGAACCTAAAGTTAAATTACTTGATCATATTTCTAAATGAAATATTATTATTTACTCAACTTTATAAAACAAGCTGTGCCCGCGGCTCCGCTCGCGTCAAATACAAAATATTATGAAGCTGTATTTTTAATAAATGTATTACATGGGACTTTTTATATTATGTAAGTAACAATAGGACCAATTAGTGCATAACCATCATTACATAGTATAAAACAAAGTCCTCTATCACGTCTGTCTGTCTGTCTGTTCGCGATAAACTCAAAAACTAGTGAACCGATCTTCACGCGGTTTTCACCAGTGCATAAAGTGATTCATAAAGAATATGTTGGTATATAATTTGTCAAGGATTGTTTTATAATCAGGGCGGGACAAGGTTTGCCGGGCCCGCTAGTTATATATAATTATGATAAAATTATGTAATTAATTTAGCTCTTATTTGTAGTTTTCTTTGTCATGTATAAGCAGTCACTGTGAATTAAATATCAGAGTTATATTTATGATACTGCTATTTTTTTAGTAATATTTATTCTAAATAATCGTTTACAGCATTAGTTAATATTTATTTAAAACATATAATGTATTAATTTGTAGCGATTTTGCGTCGACTTTATTTACGCTTTACCTAATAACTTATTACTTAGTGTAACAAAACAGTTACAAAAATCTAGCCAGAGGACATATTTATAATTTGTAAAAAAAAACTATATAATTTCGTTGAGTAATTTTCGACTTAAAAGTGGACAAAAACAAAAAGACAAATTGGCTCTTATAAAATTTTGTTTTATTTTTTAAACAATGAATATCCAATTTAAAAGCTTTTATTAGAGTTACTTTAAAATAAATATAAATGTATTGACATTACTTGTAATAATCGTATCGAGTTTCGTTTAATATTCAACCTGCGTATTCAATACGCAATAAAAGATCCGTTTAGAAAGAAAGAAAAAAACAGCGAAAAACATTCCTCTGTAGGGAAATATTAGACACGTGTCGAGTTTACGCTCTCCTATTTGATTCTTATACGGATAAGTAGGCGTTTGGATACGTAAATACCTCATTGCATACATAACATGTCGTGTTTAAATTGTATTTTCACTTGAAACTTTAAAAAAATCTTTAAAAAAAAGTACCATGGAGTTGAAGGTACGACAGCGATGCATCCCAAAGAAAAACAGCGACCACAGAGAGATATGAAGCCTATCGTAGTTCTTGTCTATACCAGCCTCTCAGCTTCTGGTAACATGCATACACACTGACCCATCGGAACGGGACAACCTAAAACAGGGAAGAGAAATATATGTAAAAAGTGCAATATACGAAAATAGAGACGATTTGTAAAAGTATAGTAGTATAGTGTTATTACTAGTTAAGACGTGAACACGTAACAAACCAATCCACATTCGCATTTATAATAGAATAAGGATTTTGGCCAGTTGAAACAATTATCAACTTCTTACCCTTATCCCACCTAAGTATCATCGGCACAGCATGTTTTCCTTTTCCACTCTATCAGTTGTCATTTCAGTATCCACACTTTTTACAGACATATAATATTATTCTTTACACGATCCATCCATACCTTTTTCGGTCTTCCTCCACTCTTATATCCATCGACCAACATACTCAGAGCTATTCTAGTTACAACCAGTTGAAACAATATCTTTATAAATTATAGTATATTTGTTATTGTGGTATATAAACTATAGTACTGAAGCGATGATGGCTTAGTTAATAGCGTGTTCGATCATCGCGTCGATGGACGTTGGTTTGAATCCTAGCAACTTAGTCGAAGCTTTTGATAAAGCAAAATATCGTATTGAAATCATAGCCCCTTATTTGTTAGGGCTTTTTCTAAACCCACCTGCGTAATTACCAACCTCAAGTTGAAAATTTGTCACCAAGCACCTGTTGGTGTGTTCCGGCAGCTGTACTCGAGAGCCAGTCGCCTCTAGGTTTAGCGTGTTTATCATCTTAGACCACGTAGGTAGGTGGTAGAGCCACGCTGAAGCTATTACTGGTTTCAGCATGAATGGGTCGGCTCGCTCGGAGTAGTGCCACCTCTCACAGAAAACCGACGTGAAGTAGCAGTGCTTGCATTGTTGCGTTTCGTTCGGTCAGTGAGAGCGCCGGAGGCCCAACTCCCTTCCCTTTCCTCCTCTCCCTTCCCCCTTCCCTTCCTCTCTCCCCCAACACAGGCTGGCAATGCACTTGCGACTGCCCTGGTATTGCAAGTGTCTATGGACGGTGGTGATCACTTAACATCAGGTGACCCACCTGTCAGTTTGCCTCCTATGACATAAAAAAAAAAACAAAAAAAAACGTCGTCATTTAACGTCAGATGTGATTGTATAGATATTATATAAAGTATTTAAAAAAAGATTTAGCAAGAAGAGAAACAAGTAAAAATAACAGGTATGCAATAAATGAAAAACATTCCCAATATAACGATCGTTCGAATTAATATTCCTCATAAATTGCAAAGCAAACAAATTGAAAATTAATACGGGAAAATTTTAATAACGAAAAGAGGATGGTTCGCATAATCGACGTCCTCGAAACAGAAAATTAAAACTCTCATTGTCGAGTAAAGGGGGCTTTGTCGTGCAAATGGACCCTTATTTCGAAATACATTTCACTTCCAAATTGAAAGATATATTTCAGTTATAATCTCTCGGGTTCGTTCAGGGAACTAAGCGTGATATTGCAATATTTTTTAATTGTTTTTCTTTTTCGTTATATCGGAGAAAATTTATGAAATGAATTATTATTGTCTGGTATACTAAAGAGGTAACATTAAAATCGTAGTGTAAATAAAATTACTCGCAGTTTTTATTTTACAGAATTACAGGAGGTAATTAATATACATTATTACAAAGTTTAAGGGATTGTTTGAATTGGCTGATCTGAAACTAACTGTCAGATCTAAAAATTTATTGTCGCATTTTATAGCATACTAATTTTGATCGCGGCTTCGCTCACATTGATATAAAAACTTTTTCTCTCTTTTTTTTTTTTCTGATTTCCCTCCCCCTTCCTCCCTTCCTCATTATTATAATGATTTTATTTTAACAAATTTTTTTTAAATATTTTTTTTATAACTACCTCCCCAAAATTAATTTTTTTCTGTCTGTTTGCTACCTACCTCTCCTCTTTTTTCTCAACCCCATTTTCTTTTTCTTAAGAGACTCCTTTTTTTTTTATTTTTTTTTTTTTTTTTTTTATATAAAAAAAAAAAATGTATGCCCATTTCTTCGGGAACAAAACATTTTTCTGTATCAAACGTACTCTCTATACTTTTCTGTACCCTATGACAATGTATGCAATATTTCATGACGATCACTTGATTAGTTAAGGTAAAAAAACAAACAAACTTATCATATTTATAATTTTAGTTCGGAGTCAATATTGACTGAGGAAGGTTACAGTATATGTAACATTTCGGTACAACCTTTAAGGCAGTGCAATAAGTATACAAAATATAACTCAAAGAGTAGGTCAAGTGAGGACGAAATAACAGTACGAGCACTACGTGTCGAAGATCAAGGGTAAGTTGGCAGTACGACGAGAACATATCGTTGCTGATAAGAGCCGAACTGTGAACAGTTGTTGCAAATTGTTATTTATTATACATCATCAAATTAATCTCTTTATTCGCAAAAGAAAACAAAAAAACAGATTCATAATATATAATTAAACTAGCGGTCCCGGCAGACGTTGTCCCGCACTGATTATAAAAAAATCCTTGACAAATTATATACCATGTTATATGTATATGTTCCTCATGAATCACTTTATCCACTGGTGAAAACCGCTTGAAAATCCGTTCAGTAGTTTTTGAGTTTATCGCGAACAGACAGACAGACAAACGCGGTAGGGGACTTTGTTTTATACTATGTAATGAAATAGCTTACGTAACATAAAATAAAAACAACGATGATTTAAATAAATGTATACTACATTCAACGCAATATTCATTTCTTAGAAAAATGAAGGCGCAACGAAACACAGATTTATGTTTGGCACAAATCACAATTTACACCTCGGAATGTATAATACTGCCTACAATACGCATTTCACACTTTACAGTGAACACTTTAAAATTCTTAAAACGATAGCAACAAAGTACAGATTTGTTTGGATTTACATTTTTTGATATGTAAATATCAACTAAAACGTTTGCTTAGCGGCGGGATACGGAATGGCCACCCTATTACACCGATGAGAACATTTTTACGCGTAACATTATTTCCTTTCCTTTCATAACTAACCAATCTCTATAAAGATCATGTTATTAAATTAACATCTTGCCATGGGACTTTTCACAGCATTCAGCATTTCAAGCCATTCATTTTTAATGATATGATATTACTAAAATACAACTATAATAAATAGTAATAATCCCGAAGTTAAAAAATATGCATGTTATTACAAAAAAGTTATATACGTATTGAATACTTACTTTCAAAAAGTTTGGATACATTCGTATTAAACACACCGCGCTCGCTGACGGCAAGCTCGCGTTATCCTTTTTCGCACGCCTAACCTAATCCATCCAAACCGAGATGCATTTAATACAAAAGTACCCAAACTTTTTTAAAGCATGTATTCAAAACGTATTTAACTTTTTTGTAATAACACGGTATATGTTTTTGGAAGAAAAACATGTTGCAAATTATCTCTTAGTTATATTTGTAACATAGTAATAATATATGAAAGTGTAACACAGAAGTTCATGTAAGCCAAACCTGATTTTTTTTCTCTTTCCAAAAGTCTCCGATCTATATTTACACTGATATATTACGACTTTACTCGTAGCTGTACAAATATGGCAACTAAATAACTTTTAGCGGACCTCCTGGGTAAGTTCACAAATTACGAGATTTCTCATTGTTGGCAGTCAATATGTTAAGTATAATACGAAAAAATGGTAAGTTAATTGGTTATATTAAAAAGTATTAGCAAAATTTCTTCAGTGTAAATTACAAAGAACAAAAGAGTAAAGCAAATACAAATCGAATTCGTTAAAGAACAACAACGATATCGAAATTGTAGAAAAGTTAAAATATATGTTCGCCTTCGTTTTTTGATTAAGTGGCCAAAAAAGACTATTAGATGTAAGTTTCTTTCTTAATTTAAAATAGCAAATGAGGGCTTCTTTCTTCGGACGGCTGTATACGTGTTTTAAAGAAGCAAAAGCACTAACATATATCTTTATAGAAAAAGATGTATGTACGTTTATTTCATTCACAATGGATATTATTACAAGTTCTAGAATATAATTTCGAATAATTTGAAATAATTAGAATCCTTGATAAAATAATACGACATACCAGCTTTTAATTTTATATTAATGTTTGCATAAAGCTAAACGTAGTAACGATAACTTAAAACTAAAACCTTCCTATAATATATGCAAATTACCTCAGTAAAGAATTATATTAAAAAATTGGTACATTGTGTAAAAACAAAATTAATATCAGAGTTTACAGTTATTATAAAAACTAATAAAAAAATAGTGTTATGTTAATAGAATCAAAATATTTTTCCTATTGTTTTAATTACAAAAGCAAAGTTATACAGTATACGCGCACACAAACTTGAGTTGAAAGCAAATTATTATCAAATCGCACCAATAGATGTGTCTCATCGAAATGTATATTCTCTTTAAAATATGAAATGTTGCAAATACCATAATATTAACTCCAATATAGAGTTCATTGCGGTGTGACGGAATCGTTGGAAGCAAATCAGACAGCCGGTCTGACGTCACGGGAAGCGAGTGCGGCGGAAGCGAAGCGCGGCGCGTTTCCGGCGCGCCGCCCCGTCCGCTCGCAAACTTGATCACCGCCCCAGAATTGGAATTCGAATTCCATAAACACTGAATTGAACTCTGCTATTTAACATTCGTACCGTACAAGTGTTGATATTGGCTATAATTTATTTGTTATTTTCTTCCTCGATATCCACGGGATGTTGTTGTTTATTCTGGTGGTGATTTTAATTTCATATATTATCATATCTTTATTTTTATATAGTGCGCCTGTTAACCCATTTTAAAGTTTAAAACATTATTTATTTACGGATATTAATTTGAGAAACCACTAGATTTATTTCAAAAACCCTTTTTACACTTTATTGCTTATTTATTGCGGAAGATTATTACCTATCTATCATCAAGCTACGTCCTTCATGAGCGGAAAAATTACCATAAAAATTTAAGATAGGTTTTGGTTTAGTTTTTGTAAGTGGTAGAGCCACGCTGTAGCTATTACTGGTTTCAGCATGAATGGGTTGCCTCGCCCGGGGTAGTACCACCATCTCACAGAAAACCGACGTGAAGTAACAGTGCTTGCATTGTTGCGTTTCTTTCGGTCAGTGAGAGCGCCAGATGCTCACCTCTCCTCCCCCTCTCCCTTCCCCCACTCCTCCCTCCCCCAAACATGTACGCTAAGTGAGAACGAAGTGATATTGTGAGGCTGCCGTGTGGTGAGGCGCAGGATATTATGGGTTATGCATTACTGAGAATAGTCGAACGATGGCTATGCTAGTGAGATACCAAACCGCACGCCTCGATCGAAATATCAGCTAGAGAACGTAGAGACCCGAGACGTAGTCGTTATTTATAATCACAGTTGTAGTGACTGAAAGTTTTAATATAAGAAACTCCTGCTCACATCTTAGCTTAACGTCTTATGGCATTTTGTTGTGGGGGGCCGCAGCTGAGGTAGACACCATATTCCTACTACAAAAACGGGCAGTTCGAGCAAGCTATGATTTGGGACCTCGTGAATCATTAAAGACTATGTTTCAGGAATTCGGTATTTTAACTCTGCCCTCTCAATATATTCTTGAGGATTTGATGTACGTCCGGAAAAACTTAGATAATCTGGATTTAGTAAAAGACCGACATAATGTAAATACCAGAAACAGTAACAAACTGGTCATTCCATGTTTCAGGCTTACTAAGACCAGTAACAGTTTTTTAGGTAATAGTGTTAGATTTTATAACAAAGCCCCAAAACACATTACCGATTTGCCGGATAGTAGGTTCAAGTGTTATGTCAAGCGGGTCTTAATACATAAAGGTTATTACAGGGTGGATCAGTATTTGAACGATAGCGACGTCTGGAAATGACGCCTTTCTCTGTGCAACCACTAAAAACGAATGTGTCTATTGTTGTAATAATAAAAAAAAAATATGTTAGTTATTATGAAAAGATAAACCAAATCGAGTTTCTTACCGGTTCTTCTCGATGACTGGGTTGTTTTCCGAACCGGTGGTAGCTTTGACGTTCATAAGTGCCTTCTCAGGGCCTAAATTAAATAAAGAATATTTTGATTTTGATTTTTGATTTGATTTTGTTTTATAACACTACTAGCTTTTTCCCACGGCTCATTTTATTTTAGATTTGATTCATCTCCTAGTAATAGTACACTTTTTGGGATAGACGGTACCCTTTCCTGTGCCATTGACACCGTTATACAGCAGTACTGTTTTCGAATAGGAGTCATACGGACGTCCAATCGGTCATATTTATATAAAAAAAATTAATAGAAGTAGAATATAATTATGTATACAAACACACATAACACATCATATCATATGCTATTTAACCAATCATTGTATCGCCATGGATTTATTGATATCAATTACCTAAAACTACCTTTGAACCTAAAAGTCAATTCCCTATATACACAGCCCGAATATCTTCACTTCAATAATAATAAAAAAATGTTCTAATACATTTGAATATTTCATTAAAGCAGTGGACAACAGCCCTCGTCTCTTATTAGACGTACTAAATTTTCGTGACAATGAGTCATTAACTCTAATAACGCTCGGTGGACAATAAAAGGGAGTGCTTCATTACCGGCACTAACTATTTACGTCGGGCTATTTTAGGAGAGGAAACCATCCGTCCGCTGGGGGTCTGGGGACGTTGACAGTGCATTTGTCACAGTCCATCACGTCATGCGTGTCTATAATAGTCATATTATGTAGACTTTCAAAATACTTTTTTATTTTATATTTATATTCATCTAGCTACCCGTTCTATCTATCTAGCTAGCTAACGAAGGAAATCATACCAAATCGTCCCTTTCTAACCATCATCATCATTGTAAGAGACCCACTACGAGGTCACAGGCTTCTTCCCGGAGGAAGGTATTGGTATATTCACCTGCTAGTCTACAACGTTTTTATTGTAAGCCTAGCAAAGTAACTTCACTATACCTGATGGTAAGCACAGTACAATCCAAAAACAATAGCCACTACCGAGAGACGAACTATCCTTCGCCAGTCACCGCTGTCATAATGTGGCTCTGATGTCCAGCGTGCGTTGTTCAGTTGTGGAAAACTGAGGAAAGGATTAAATTAAATTCTGATACTTTACCCCGAAATTAAAAACTTTAAGAAATCCAGAGTTCTGTATTTTCACACATACAATAGTAGTACAAGAACATTTCTCAGGTTAAGGTTTCCTCACGATGTTTTCCTTCACCTCCAGCCGATAGTGTTACGAATTTAAAATGTGTGTGTAAATGTGAGCGAATTCCGAAAAATTCGTTAATACTATTCGAGGTTCGACTACGGACATCGGGTTGATGTTCCACCGGTCAAACCACTACTACCACTACCACCATATAATGAAGTAAAAGGGCATGTGAACGTGTCAGTCTGTCAATTTTGCGAATATTTTAAAAGATTACACTACTAAATTCTATCTCACTAACTCACTCACTTTTTTGTAAGGAGATTCTATAACCCAAATTTTTATAAAGTTTTCTTTCATACAAACCTTGGCCTGACAATTACAAACACAATAAAAAAAGTCGAGGCAATCATAAGGACTGCCGACAGAAGTGAAAACTAAAAACAATGAAATAAATGTGTTCTCTTTTGAATTTTCATATACATTACAGGGTGAATGACAATATTTAAGTTTCAGAATTTATTTATTGAAATTATTAACATTAGTGCGGTTTTTGTATCTATTGGCATTTGGAGCAATCATTATATACATTTTTATAAAATGTATTCATTAATCAGACGTACGATGAGTCGCAAAATATCAATATTACATGTACACAAGCCCCTATACCACGCTTCGCTAGTGTAACGCAAGCCGCGCAAGCGCAATACCGGCGGTCACGCTTACTAGCATGTCGTGACGCGAAATCAAAAGTATATCTCCTGCTATAAAAATGCCGCTTAACGCGCCTGAAGAAGTTTTCACTTAAAAAAAAAAGCCTGTTAAATGTATTTTGAATTACGCGCCTCTTAATGTCGACTCACTTGACATCCCTCAATTATTTCTTCTATCTCTATACTCTGTGACATCGTAGCATTTACTATGCATATTTTACTTCAAATTAAATAAAGCAAATTACAAGTGATTCGTCATTTAATTTATCAATACCCAAATAGGCGCAATCCTTTTGAAGTGCTCCACTTACATACATTCGGCAATTGATTTTTATTAATATACGTAGAATGGTAGACAGATTTTAGGCAAATTACTTCATATTTAAAAAAACGTATAAAGAAATTAACAATGTTTCGATTTCGTTAAAGAAAGGCTTCCAATCGACCGATACGTCACGAATTCGAACAACCGAAAATTCGAGCGGATATTTTTCGCATGCAAAGCGGCGACTTACTTTGTTTCCCTCCCGAGTAAATCTTCTTTACGTAACGTGAAATAAAAGATTAAAAAATCCTTCGGATTATCGCGGATTCGATTACGGCAGAACTTGTGAACTTGCCGCTTCCGAGTTAAAGCGAGGCGCCGTGTCGTTTCGAATATTGTTGGAATAAAAAAAATCGTATATTGGAGAAAGAATCCGAAAGTTCGGGGAAATTCTTCGAGAAGGATTTGGAGTCGCTTGACAGTTTTGCAGTAAACCGTCGCGTCTGCCAACAGAAGCTTGGAATTATTACGTATTTTAGAAACGAGTTTTATGTTCAAAATGAGACTAAAACTTTCCTTTAAAAACCATTCACTATTTTATATCAAGTTTTATTAATCCAAATTATTTGCTTTTCCATATGATTTTTCCAACAATTTCTTTGATACAAACCTTGTTTTGACAACTATAAACACAACAGTAAAATAGCTAGCCAAAGAGGTGATTGGTAATTGATTTATATATTATACTAGCTTCTGCTTGCGACTTCGTTCGCGTGGAATAGTTACTTTGGGCTAACGCTAACACGCAGCGGAAGCTCTCAAAGGAAAAAAAAACGATTTTGAAACATTATTCATCGGTCCTGCGCTTCTATTGGTTTTAGCATGATTATATATAGCCTTCCTCGATAAATGACCTATCTAACACTGAAATAATTTTCGGACCAGTATTTCCTGAGATTAGCGCGTTCAACCAAACAAACAAACAAACTCTCCAACTTTATAATATTAGTATAGATTTAGGTATATAAATACGATTGTTGCGAAGTGAATCGCACAAGTAGCCGAGCATATTTGATTATTCACTGACATAGTCATTTACATTTCGTTAACACTCGGTTCTCGTCGTGCGCCCAATCTGCCCTCATCTTTCGACACGCCACGCTGAGCCACATGGCTTGCCCGCACTATTACTTCATTCTCGCGTAATTTACCGATCTATATTTTGGGCTTCGATTCATGAGGACTACATAATGATGTCAAATAGCCTATTATTACGTATTTCAATTAACAGATAGTATAATGCAAAAGAATTGTTCATATCTGATGCGTAGTTCAAGGGATTATAGGGAAAAGAACAACTATTTTATAAATTTTATTATATTGAGTATACAGCTAGTAATTTTATGTCACAGATATATGCATTATTATAACGGATAAGCAATTAATTGTAATAATACATAATATAATATTAGCATAAATAATTAGTAATAGGATTTGTTTCTTCAATTACTATAGAAATAGTGAACTTGATACCGACACGGAATAAACGAAATAACTTCTACGTCCTACAGTCAGTAATCCCACAGTAACAAACTGGTTTGACAGATGAGGAATCCATTGTTGAATTTTTTTTTTCTCGTTTTGTCGTCTCTTTGACTTCGAATAACCTATTATTTATATGCATAAATTTAATTACGAATTTAATCTAAGCCTTATTAACATCACATTCTTAAAATATTATTTTATTAATATTTCGTAAATTGTTACAAATTATATATTGTAAAACAAAATTAATTTGGATTAAGTATGAACTTAGCTTGATTGATTTATTGACTACTAGCCTCTACCCGTGACTTCGTTCGCGTGGAATAGTTACTTTGGACTAACGCTAACACGCAGCGGAAGCTCTCAAGAGGAAAAAAACCCGATTTTGAAACATTCTTCTTTGATGCTCCGCTCCTATTGATCTTAACGTGATGATATATAAGATGATATATATCTTTCTCGATATAAGAGCTATATAACACTGAAGGAATTTTTCAAATCGGACCAGTACTTCCTGAGATTACTCCCTACAACGTCACAAACTCACATATTCACAAACTTTACCTCTTTATAATATTAGTATAGATGTGCACATACTATATACAGAAAACTATGATCCTTGTGGTTTATAGAACGCTTTGTTAACCGCGAACCTAGCTTAAGAAATAAGAATAATATTTCACATCTGATTAGTAACTCTAACTCCTAAGTCTCTAAAACTTCATGTGCATTGCAATTGTTGTTTGTAATTCTATTATTTACCCTCGCGGCTGCATTCTCGTTAATGTAAATCTGATTTATCCCTCGAAAACAGTACACTTTTTCTCTAAATAAAAGGTATTCTATGTGTTATGTATTTTCTGTACTCAGTTAATGACAACGTGTATGCAAAATTTAATAACGATCGGTTCAGTAATTAACGAATCACGCGTAACAAACAAATCTCTTTCGCATTTCTAATATTAGGTCAGATTGTACTTTCACATTTTAATTTTATTTATGATTAGTTTGTGAAGAACTAAGTATTTATCTGAATTAATTGTGAATTGTGTTCTTAATATTAATAGTAATTTTTTGATTACTACTTACACACTTTTTATCGATTTTAAGTTAACTCTGTTAAACTTTATTATTACTGCTTAAATCTTGAAGATAATTGTAATGTTATGATGTATGTAGTATTGTTATGTAACTTAGATAACTTTTTGAAAACTTCCATATCCGACAGTAAAAATCTCGATAAAATCGGTCGAGCCCTTTTGGAGATCAACCCAGAGAAACATAAAACACTGCTATTACCTACATATTTCTGTAGAATTTTAATAGTGGATAAAAAAGTGAAATCTTGAAAAATTTATAAGATATTCGTGTATACAATACGCTATATAAGACACGTCCTAATATACGTACCACGTTCGAAACAGAGCAAGCCTTAGATAGTGCATTATATAATTAGGAAGCCGTAAATATACGAAATACTGTATAATGTATTCTATCTCATTCCCTCGAGCGTTAGATTCTATACAAATATATGTTTGTCTCTTTTTATTGTAGCTTTGGTTTCACCGAGTCTCAAATAATAACGGAGCTGAAGAAATGTTCCTTTCAAAAACGCTAAACAAATGTCAGGGAATATACATATAACAATATTAAATCAAAAACGTGTAATTCGTACTCTCTGTCAGAAAATTAGGTAAATTTTTCACATCCACAAACCTTATTTTCATTTGAAGCGAAAGTTGATTTTAATGTTATTTATTCAGTGAACAGCCGGGGAAATTATGCGAAGGAGGGCGACGGACGTGATGGAGAGACTGTCAGAGGCATTACTATTTCGAATCAATTTCAACGCCCCTACTATGGGACTCAGCGTCTCTTGAGACGCCATGCGATAATATATCGCGATACGTGACATTTTATTTAAATTAAACTTTATCTAGTTGTTTCATTAATTTACTGATTGCTATAAAAGATAATGTCTTCATTTAAAAACAGTTTAATATAGACCTCTGAATAATCTTTTCTAATTACCATCTTTTCAAATTATGACTTAGTTGGTGTTGAATTACACTATACACGTTAAATAAAAACCAATATATAAATATGATAAATAATAATGATAAGATTAAAAATGAGTATACCAGAGGAAGTTTGAAAATAGCACCAGTAACAGAGGAGTTGAGGAGTAATAGGTTAGCATGGTACCAGACTAGGCCCCCCTCGGCAGCTGCTCAAGCCTAGGTCCGTTCCCTCGGCGTGGAGCCCTTGAGTACGCTGCTCGCGCGATACAGTGACACAAAATCTTACATCACTGCGACAACATTACACATATCACCTCCACGCACGTGCACCCATACACGCTTACACATGCAAGTGGAAGGGTATTATTTTTTTCCCTTATGAAAGTGAAATAGTTTAGAATATTATCCGATACGAAATATATATAAGAGTTATTGAGTTATGTATGCTTGGTACACATATATGTTTCAACAACTCATATATGTATGAATAGTTAGCTTAGCTTAGGTTAGCTCACATAGGTCGCGAATTGCATGTATCAGGCAACAGCCAAAGCCGAGGTGTGCCGCGCACCCTTGAGCTAGTTGTCACAATAAAATCGGCTGAGTGCCTTAAGCGCTCGCCTTAGTAGTCCGGTGAAGCTGTTAAGACATTGCTTGGTCAATAGCGTAGTCAGTTCCAAGAAAAAAAAAAGCATGGTATGGGCATGTCATGAGGAGAGATGAAAACTATGTAACCAGAAAAGTTTTAAGTATGATAGTGGACGGATATATGAAGATTGTATGAAAACTGATATGTGACAGGGAAAGTGGAGAAGGAATGTTGTGTCAACTCTACTTAGGTGCGATAAAAGTAAGAAGATGATGATGATTATGATGATGATGATGATAAGTAAAATAATAATAAACGATTTATAATAAGATGGAAAGCAAAAAAGTCTTCTCCATGAGAAAATGTTTACTCTTTGGGTACTTTTGGCAAACTTTGGTCAATTTTTGTGATGATCGACCAAAGAATGTTCAACTTTATCAACTATACATGTAATAACACAATACTTATTACATATTTATTACAAATAATTCGCAATTTTATTGCGTTTAATTACAATATAAAAATTACCAAGCAAAATGCGAGACGAAAAATAAAAGATAAGTTAATCACAAAACTTCAATAAGTTAAATTCGTTATTTCTAGAAAGTTTATCACTTATAACTCTCTGTTTAACACAAGTTTATAACTCTCTGAAACACATAGTATAACCAAGAATGATTCTCCGACTTATCAATACAAATAATTTCCTATTACAAACACACACTAAACCGCATTTCCAATTTTCTAGAGTCAATATTTACTTGACTGAATCTTACAAATATTGACGGAGACTTTGATATGTTGGCAATAAATGTATCATAAAGTACGGATTTGTAACGTTTTACTAATGTTTTTTGGAGTGAAAACGTCTTTAGCCACGTTGAGCGATTTAAAAAAGGCATTTATTTGATAGAGGAAAAAGGTACGTGTCACCGATGACCTCGACATGCTCGTGACGTATTGCGCTTGCGTCTTACTAGCGACGCGTAGTATAGCGACCTGTGTACATGTAATATTGATGTTGAGCTTTTGTAGCTTATCATATTTTTGATTAATTAATTAGCGTAATAATGTATACGTATAATTATTGCTAAGAGTGCTAGTAAATGTATAAACCAGTTTTACAAATTATTAAATTTGAATAATTTGCACTATAATTGATTTTAATATTCAAAAAAGAATATAATTGTTCCACTGTTTTAAGTTTTCACTTCTGTCGGCATTCCTTATTACTGCCTCGACTTTTTTATCCATTTCTGTACTATTTTAATATCTATCGCCTTTACTCGATTAATAACAAAGTCGCCTAGTTTTTTAACTATGACGTACATTAATTTTATAAAATTTAAGAAGGTTTTAATTACATTTTGTGATTGGGGCAGATATAACCGTTTCAGAAATAGTAAAGTATAATGTATAAGTAGGTTGATAAAGTGTGATATTGGAAACAAAACAACAAAATTATAGAAAGCTTTCAGTTTTACAAGAAATATCACCAGACTGATTTACGATTCTAAATATTCCAATAATGATACTTCTCATTTACATTATACGATTAAGCAAGAGAATAAATAATCTAATCTCTATTATAAATGCAATAAATATAGTCTAAAATAAAACTATATAAACATTTTTACGTTTATTCAATAAATTAACCGCGCGACGAATTCCACGAGCCAATTTTACCGATTTCATTTCTAAACGACAAAATTCCAATTTGTCGCCTCGAATCCTATTTGGTCTGTAAATAAATTTGCATCTTCAATCTTTTATAACTTAAAGGCAACACCTCTCTTTCGATCTCTAATGATTCTTTTTATTAAATTTATAACGTTCCCATCTCATACTGAGACTCAGAATCTTAATTTTTATTTGGTAATTTGAGGAGCCCTATAAATAAAATGTTAATGCGTCCAAAACAGATTTTTGTTATCAATATTTAATCCACTTTGTTTGTAATAGATGGCGCGTATTTAAACTCTCATTTTAACATTTAAACTAGGTATCGAAAGGTGTAATATTTTAAACTAGTATGTCATGTTTTGAATTAATAATAGGCGTCCAAATAACGATCGGCCTAGGGATGTTCGATTATTAGAAAAACATCGATGTTGACATCGATGCTAACATCGGTTTAAAAGTATCGATGTTCGATAAACATCGATAGCAAAATATCGATGTCTCAAAACATGTTTTTGCTAGCAATTAAAACTGTCTGTAAAAAAACTAACTTTATTGGGTGTTTTCCATATTTTCCGTTCCGATGCTGGTACAGGAGTTAGCCAGCGCTAAAAAAAAGGTAATGCATAGAAATAACTATTGTAAAATAGTTAAATTTGATAATTATCTAGTCTCTAACTAGTACATGCAACGATAGATGACCCTAAAGAATATATTGACATTTCGTTATTTTATTCTCATAACATTGACGTTATCGAAATCAAAACATCGATGTGTCGATATTATCGACATCAAAATATCGATGATTTTCAGGTAAACATCGATGAATATCGATCATCCCTAGATCGGCCAAGCGCCCTAAGCGCTCGCCTCAGTAGTCCGGTGAAGCTGTTAAGACCTTGCTATGTCAATAGCGTAGTGAGTTCGAGAAACAAAAGCCTAAGCTGAAGTTTACCTAGGGATCTCACATCATGCATAAAAAACATCGAGGCTGCAACTATTATTGATCGAATAGAAGTCATTTGTTTCAGTACGAATAACATTGGGGATACCTGTAACTTATCGGAGGCTTCTTAGCAGAGTTAAACAATTTTTCTCCCGTATGTTTTATGGACCTGATTTTCTTTCATTTTTTTTTATTTAATTAGTTTTGTTTAATTATATAACATTCCAACTATCACACGCAAAATCCTTTTCGTTAATTACAAGATGAAAGAATTGTATACTCTATAGTATTCAGAATTAATGTCACTTACTCTTATGGAAAGAATTTTCTTAGTAGTAAAAACCTTGTTATTTTAGTAAAACAAATCTAACGAAATATAAAATGAAGAAATATGCTGGCTATACAATCCAACGTCTCACTCCGGCAGGAGGCACCGATTTATACGTAGCGCACTAAAAGCACTCTGAACCGAATAAATAATAAGAAAAACCGAGAGATGGCAGTTTTGCACACTACATTAGCCGTAATGGGTTTATATATGGTGTAGCAATTTTTGTCTCTAACATTTATATGCTCGTATACCTAATGGCTGGCCAAAAAGCTTCGCCACGTGAATTTATAACGTAAAAGTTTGGTAAAGCAAAGCTAACTAAATGGATTGATTTATATGATTTATAAAATATAACTTTTAGAAACGTTATCCATTTTTATTTGTAATCATTTAGGTTTGAAATGTTATAATTTATTCAAATGAAAACTCACTAATGCTACCGTGACGCTTACAGTGGTGGGGTGCCATGTTTGTTTTGATTAATTCCAAGATGTTATATCATATGCTGTTATGAAAACGGTCACTACTAAAGTGTTTAAGAGTTGAATAGAAATGGGCTAACAAAATTTTAAGTCACTTTACATAATAACTAGCGAAATACTTCAAGTTAAATATTTGACATATATTAAAAAAAATCACATGAAATAGTAATTAATAAAATCCAGCCATGTTTGACCAATAATCATAAAAGTTGCCACAACCGAGTGTTTTTCATTAAGACGGGTTTATGTTATATAACTTACCACTATATTATATAGGCCAGGCTATATTATTACAATTTGTCAATGATTATTATTCACATAACAATTAATTTCAATAGGTACTGACACATATTAACTCCATCGATTATTCTCTGTGTTAATTTGGAAAAAAATGACCAAATAATTTTTTAATCACTGAGCAAGTATAGATTTCGGAAATATGATATATCCATAAATTTGAACACATACGCAGCGTATACACAACGATTCAGAGAAGAGTGCTTATAACTTTAATGCTGAAAGTAAGTTTCTTATACAAACCTGTAACAACCTAGTCAAAGCTCTATTTCTTAGCTTTCTTACTCTGGTAACTAATCCCCAATCCCTATATTACTGTCATTACGTAGTTGGTAATTCCTACAATACCTTAGGATAAATTCAGTGTCCTAACAAAATAATTACTCTTTATAAGAACCTTCCAGAAAGTTTTTTTGTCATCTCAGAATTCGTATTCCGCGTTATTAATTCTAATCATTTTGTACACAATAATCAAACTATATTACGCAAATAACCACCGAAATACCTACACAATTATGGTAAAATAACACAGTTTATGAATAAAAAATAATGGATACTTTATTTTTATTTGTCTGAAACATGACTATCAAAGTCGCTGTCTAAATATAAATCACTTTGGCAACGCATAAAGCACATTCAGTATTTTTGTCACTAAGCACAATTCTAGCTATGTTAAACAGAATTAAATAAAAACTTAATTTTCTCCTGCTCCTAGCGTCTGTTCACTAATAATGTAAATGCAAATGTTGAAAATTTGCACATTAGTATCTGACGATTGCTTTGGCTGGCCGATAGCTAAGAATTCATCAGAAATATTACCCCATTCGATCAGATAACATACGTTACGGACATACGAAAGCTTTACCTAACATGTTAAGTTGTGCGAAATCATATCATTACAAATGCGTCACAGGCTCCCTGAATAACGACGAGGCACTTAACATGTCTCACGTATTTTAATCAAATCCTGTGTAGTAAAGTAAATCCGGGACTAAGTCGTGGGACGTTGCCAAATGTTCCAAGATGGAGATCAGTTTCACGGGCTAAGACAGAGGGCGCTGTTTTTACATAATTCACTTAAAGTGTGCATTGAGAAAGAGGTTACACTTAAGTGCCAATTTGATGATTAGCAAAGTCTGAACGAACTAAAGTGTATGCGTAAACGTTGAGAGGACATACAACCATCCCATGTAGAAGTCAATTTAATTGATCAGTCAATCAAGTATCTATACCACCTACATACGGTTTAATTATAAAATAAAGTTTCCGTACGTTCCTTTTTTTTTTTTTTTTTTAATGATGTTAATTTTTACCTACACGTTTCATGTACCACTACATGACTTTTAGTATTTTTTTTGATATATTTTTGTTAGTATTTTTTTTTATATAAAAAAAAATTAATTTAATTATATATTTGTTTTTTTGTTTCTCCCCTCGGTTTTTTTTTTATTCCTTTTTTTTTTTTTTTTTTTTTATATATATTATAATTTTTTTTCTAATTTTTTATTGTTGTTATTATTTTTTCTTATTTTTTTTAATTAATTTATTTATTTTTTTTTTTTTTTTTTTTTTTGGAGTTTTTTTCCCATTTATTTATATAATTTTTTTTTAAAAAGTTTGATTTTTTCCAAAATTTAAAAAAAAAAATAAAAAAATTTTTATATTTTTTTTTTTAATTTTAAATATTTAAACCCCCTTTTTTTTAAAAATTTTAAAATTAATTTTTTTTTAAGGGTTCAATTTTTAAAGAAAATGATTTGGTTTAACCTTTTTGATAAATCTTTAAAAAGTTTTAAATTTCTAAACTAAAAAAAAAAACCTTTCCCATGTTAATCATACGGGCCATTGAAATTTACCTTGCGGGATATCTCAATATTAATATTAAGGGCTGTGGCTTTCACAGGATTTTTTTTCCATCATTTCCAACAACATTTTGGATATATTTAAGAAGAAAATAATAGTAGATTTTTTTGAATCAGTCTAATGTACACATTATATTTATACAAAGTAGAAAAAATCGATGTATTCCAGTGAAGTCGTAAGGAGTTTTCGTGCGCTTTCATTGGTAACGCCGGCGATAACCTATGAAATAAAAAATAAAAATTACTACTGTGTTAAACGTCATAAAAACTCCTACTAAAAATTGTGCGATGGTACATATCAATCTCATAAGCTTAACTAGTAGTAACCTATCTCATCTTCTACATATCTATTATTAAAAATAGAAATTTCCAGAGTGTATTAAAAATGATTTATAGCGGACCAATACCGTGTTATTACAAAAAAGTTAAATACGTATTGAATACTTGCTTTAAAAAAGTTTGGGTACTTTCGTATCAAACGCACCGCGGCAAGCTCGTGTTATCCTTTTTCGCACGTCTTACCTAACCAAACCGAGGTAAAATAGCAAGATGTCGAACGTTCCCGGAGCGCGGTGCATTTAATACGAAAGTACCCAAACTTTTTTAAAACAAGTATTCAATACGTATTTAACTTTTTTGTAATAGCACGGATAAACTTTAAGAAAAAGGGGAACGTCACGAAGCATGCTTTTTTAGAACTTATAGATCCAACACAAATAAAAATTAGTCGGACCTACAACGTTTCTATGTGTAGATGTTTCGCAAATTGATGTGTCACAACACGACTGTGCCTTATATGTATTTACGATTTATACACAGTGTTTCTAGAGTATTCTAGATATTTCCAAATTTCTTTATCATTCTGATATGTTTTATTCACACATCCTAAATCAATGACTTTTTTTCTCATGGGTATATTATACTAATTAATCTTTAATTATTTTATGTTGAATGAGTACTTAAGACTAAATAAATGTGAACTATGGAACGTTATAAAGGTAATAAACGCTGCAAAGCCCTCCGGAATAATGATAAGTCGTTTAACGTGTTCCCGACGACGTGATCCGCGTGATCTAATCAAACTCCACGTTACAAAGTAGATCCCGGGACAAATCCTCAGAACGCGGCTGCTTTATGCTCCGGGATAGGTATTATATACAAACGTGTGATATATAACTAAAATTAGTTGTCTGTAAAATCGGTTTATGGACGACAATTTTACGTGATTACGTCATAAGAAAACGTTGATGAAAAATTGCATGCTTTTATGAATTGAATTGAATTATTCTATATATGTATAGATAGATGCATCACAAGCCGGACTCGGCTCGGCTCAGGCGGAACGTGACGAGTAATGCCATTTCGTGCGTGCAGCCGGCGTTAATCAATTTATAAGACGTTATCACGTCAAAAAATCTCTTATACTTCAGATAAATTATAACGGGTCATTCACACATTTTATTCGTCTTTCATTCTGCAGTGCAATGTTAATGATTTTTTGAACTATTAATTATGTAAGAATAATATAATCTCTGAATTATTTTGTAACGACGTTCTGTGTGCGTTCCAAAAATGTTATAACATAATCTGCAATATTATCTATATATAATTTAGATAATAACAATAAAAAAACATAAACAACACACCGCTTGCCCCACTTAAGGAATAAAAAATACAATTTGTTAATTGTAACACAGTATATAGGTGTTTTTTTCATAAAAACAAAATGAATTAAAGGCGGTCGTAATACAACATACTCCCGTTTTCATAAGGCGGGACCTGTGTTCGTCAAAGGTATTTCAAGGGATAACGCAACAAGGAACCCGGTTGGCCTCGTAAAGCCACTAAATTGAAGGAAATTTATTAAAGGTCTTGCCTAATTGCGGTCGACTTCCCACTCGAATCTCTAAAGTCTCGATTAATATTACAAGAGACGCTTTACAGTTCACGATTTACACAAGCTGACAAAAACAAATGAGTTTAAAAAAATAGAAATATAGATGGCGCTAAACACAAAATTTACTGATGTCATAAATAATATCAAACCTTTTAAAACATGCGCATCTAATAATATAATACAACAATGAACCGATAGATGCCGTTAAAACTGATCTCATGATTGCGTGGCATTACGGTTTCCAACTACGTTATTAGATGTTTTACTTCAAACATAGCATGTAAAAAACCTACGTGGATGTTAATTGTTATGTTTAGAAATCGGAGATTGCTATATAAATGACGATAAATAAACATTTGTCTCTATAAAAACATGAACAAGACTGTGTAGAAATAAATGTAACCATATTTCATATTTTTACGGACTTTCCAAAGTAGTCACTTACCGTAGCGTATTGCCCATTGCAGCATACACATTTTATTGAAGGTCATCGAACCCATTCATAGTAAAATAAATAAAAAATCTTATATTTCTTGCAAAGTAACACATGAAAAAAAATCTTAAAAATATGAATTTATTTATTTACAAGAACCCCTGCTCGAGTGTAGGCCTTCTTGAAATAAGTCTATAGTAAGTATATATAAATTTCTTCTGTACGTGTGTATGTCACTGAACTCCTCCTAAAAGGCTGGACCGATTTTAATTAAATTTTGTGTGCGTGTTCCAGTGGATCCGAGAATGGTTTAGATTCACAATTGGACCCGGCAGGTGGCGCTGTGGTTGAATTTTAGTTTTTTTTTATCATCAAAGCAGGACAACGTCCGCCGGCCCGCTAGTAGTAAGTAAAATACAAATACAACATAAACCTGTTAATTAGATACGAGTATATCGAAAAATAAAGCGATGGCAAAAGTGGCTAAATATCAGCTTCACAAAGACTGATACAAATTATGCCTCAACCATTATCAGGGCTTAGCGAGACACGATGCTACCTCTGTCTTCGTAAGAATTGAACGTTCGCAATTTGAATTGGCATTTTGAAGTTAACCATCTTAACTACTCAATAATCGACATTTCTTTCATTTAAAACTAAAAACCGACCATAGCAAAAAAAAATAAGTAGCTCTATATAAAGCCAAATCCTATGACGTATGCATCCTTACTAATATTACAAATGCGAATGTAAATTTGTTTGTTTAACCTTCAAACCTTTAACCAATCATCATAAAATTATGCATACATATTGTACATGGGTCAAAAAGGACATAGGGTTCCTTTCATGTATAAAAAAAATTTAGCTCCCGAATGTATATAAAACGATTGAAGCCGCGAGCAAAAGCTAGCCCAAGAAATAAATATATAGGGTAATGCACAACTTTGCATTAAAAAAATGTTATTCTATCCATTTTTTTTTATTATGTCAAAGGAGGCAAACGAACATGCGGGTCACCTGCTGTTACGTGATCACAGCCGTCCATAGATACTAACAACACCAGGGGAGTCGCTAATGTGTTGCCAGCCTGTGTTTGGGGGAGGAGAGGGAATGAGAGAGGAGGGGAGGTGAGCCTCCGGCGCTCTCACTGACTGAACGAAACGCAACAATGCAAGCACTGTTACTTCACATCGGTTTTCTATAAGAGGATGGTAGTACCCCACGACCCATTCATGCTGAAACCAGTAGTAGCCTCAGCGTGGCTCTACCACCTCCAAAAATACATATATAAAAATAAAATTCCATACTCTTTCAGCTAACATACAATAATATTTATCGTATCGTCTGTTATAAAGAATTTTTCTGTAGCGATGTAGCGTAAGTCGAGAAGATAGGTCAATTGATGGAAAATTGTGTACAGTATTTCAAGAAACTTGTTAACTCGGTTATTGTGATCATACGATCGTTATTACGAACTTGTGTAGACTATGTATTATTTGCAATGGTTTTCAAGCATTAATATTGCTATTTTTAAACGTAATATAATAGGGCTTTACGTATGAAATTGCCGTTCTGCAGTACTGGCCATTTCAAATCAAAATAATTTTTGTTTGGCTAAGAATTCTAATTTCAAATTAATTTTATTTTAAAAACATGGAATTCTTTTTCCAAAAGTAGTCATTTGTTTATTGATTAGTGTTACATTTTCATCGCATTTCAATCTTTTTTGTCATCATGGATATGTTAAAAATTCGAGTAATTATGAAATATGAGTACCGTTGTGGCAGCAACGCGGCACAAGCGACACGCAACATCAACGACGTTTACGGAGCTAACACTACAAACCAACGCACCACCTGTTATTGGTTTGCTCGCTTCCGTTCTGGGAATTTCGACTTGAAAAATGAACCTCGCGGTCGTCCGAAGACTTTGGTCGACAATGACGAATTAAAGGCGATTGTGGAAGCTGATGATACACGATCTACGGCTGAATTAGCAGCAGCTTTCGTCGTTAGCGTCAAAACAATATTGGTCCATTTGCGCAAATTGGCAAGGTAAAAAAGTTTGACAAATGGGTGCCCCCACGAACTCAATGATCGCCAGCGCGAAGTACACGTCGAGACGTGTCTTGCACTGCTCAACAGACACACAAATGAAGGAATTTTGAACCGCATTGTTATCTGCGATGAAAAATGGAATCTGTTTGATAACCGCAAGCGCTCAACAAGTTGGTTGGATCCTGGTTCAGCACCTAAACAATACCCTAAACGAAAACTTACCCCTAGAAAAGTGATGGTCATTGTTTGGTGGTCTAGCGCCGGTGTGATTCATCACAGCTTCTTACCAAACGGGGTGAGCATTACTGCAGATGTGTACTGTAAAGAACTGAACACAATGATGGAGAAGCTGGCACATCTCCAACCAGCATTGGTCAATCGCTCGTCTCCGCTGCTCCTGCACGACAACGCGCGACCTCATACTGCACAGCAGACGGTCTCCAAGTTGCAAGAACTGGGGTTGGAAGTTCTCCGTCATCCGCCCTACTCACCAGACCTTGCGCCTACAGACTACTACTTTTTCCAGAATTTGGATAACTCCTTAGTGGGAAAAAAATCAATACCCGAGAGGCAGTACAAAATGCCTTTGAAGAATTTGTTGCCTCCCGTCCAGCTGATTTCTTTAAGAAGGGCATCAATAAACTGCCACTGCGTTGGCAAAGATGCATTGATTGCATGGGTGATTACTTCGATTAATATAAATAAAAAATACATGAAAAAAATTAGTTTAATTTTTTTCATACAAAACAGCAATTTCATAGGTAAAGACCTAATATTTACAATAAAATATTTAAAATTGAATCCTTTTAACAACACTATCATTATTATTTCAACTGAAAACTTTTAAGTGTTACATAAAATTTTATAATTTACTTATTTTTATAAATAGATTACATGAACATAATAGTCGATTATATATATAAAGCTGCTAGTTGATCATAAGCAGATTGATATTGTTATGATTTTAGTGAAATTTAATACAATTCACGCGAATACTAAATCAGATAGTTATGCAAATATTCAATTTAACGTAATTAATTCAGCTCGCTCACACTCGATCCTAATGGATATCATTTAGTTATAATTAATAGTACAATAATGTTTAGATCATAAATCGAAATTCATTAGGTAAATTGAGTAATGTATATAATAGCGAAGTATACTTAAAATACACAGGACTTAAAGGATAAATTAAACTGATTCTGTAGCTTTTTTAAGCGAATTGCGTGAACGGATGAACGTGAAATTTAGCATAGCTAAAGTTTATATGGAGAAGAAGTGGACAAAGCTATTTTTTTTATATAAAATATATTAAAAACACAATAAATTAATTAAAATATACATTATCCACACTATTGCTTGAATGACCCACAACATATACAGACATGTAAATGAAAAAAGCGTTTCGCCATCCTTCATTTTACTCTTACGTTCCAATTACCTTTTTTCATCCTACAATGAATATTTTTAACAAGACTTACGTTCCATACCTTACATGCCCTTTGAAATTAACCGGTCGAACCGTAGGTTAATTTAATAATGAAATAATTTATCATATGTAAATTTAGAATATACATTAATAATTCATTGGTAAATAATATTTATTTAATAAATTTATGAAACCGCTGAAATTATTATCATTTTCTTTGGTCTTATTGAATATCAAAATGAATTATGGTCGAATATCGACCAATAGTATCACATTCTGCCGATGCGCCTCCTACAGTTCGTCAGGGGTGGGTCTAACACCCACTCCCCCTTTGAGGGGTCTACACTCTTTGACCCCTAAGACCGCAGTCAGGGCCCCTTCGAGCGCCAACACCCCAGTCGGGGGAACAGAGGCCTAAAAGGTGTATGAAGGCACCATGGGGTTTTAGTCCGTGCGAGTCGGACATAACCCATCCTCAGTTGTCCGACGAGATGGGTATATGTTAGGGATCTCCCCATGTAAAAAAAAAAGCCGTTCGACGAAAACAGAGTAACAAACCGAAAGAGAGAGAGAAGAAAACTTACCGACAAAGACCGAACTTTGAATGTCTATGTTAAAGGGGTACTGTTTTACTCGTGTTATTTGCGGATTTTTTTATTGAACAAAATTCAATGTAATATAATAATATTTGTAATGTAATGTGTAGTGTAATTTAAAATGCAATATGTAATTTTTTTATAAGATTAGATCATGTGAATCAGCGTTGCAAATCTAGTATATAAATAAAGTAACAGATTTATATGTCTTAACGGTAAATTTTATTATCACGATTACGAGAAGTTCCTATTTCATCAACGCTAATCTCGGTTTTTCATCCGAACCCTGACATATAAATACACGAGCGAGCACTCCGGTCGCCTTATGAAGTAAACGCAATCCAATTTCTTGCTCGCTTTAATCATCTCCGCGCTGGCGGTGTCGTTAATGCAATTTAAAAAAATGACTGACTTTTTTCTTCAAGATTTATTAAAACTTTATTATCAGTTCTTCTATACAGCATGATTGTGGCTGGAAGGGAATAATTTAAAACTGAAAAATGTTGCGTATATCTATATTTTAGACCTGACTTTTATAGAAATCCCGTAATCTTCTCTTCTATATATACTTTTAAAATAATTTATAGTAAAAAAAATCACACTTTACTGAAATGTGAACCAAAAATAATTAAAAAATAAGTGAGTTGTGTGACACCATCTTTTCTTAATTTTATAAAATATACCAAATCATTTTTTATAAGTTATAGATTTTAGAGTTTAAGCACAATCACATCTGTGTCAAATGCATGTGTCAAAGATGGTAGGTAGATAGGTAAGATAGGTAGGACACGTTAAACCTAGAGTGGTCTGGGATTCAAGTGCACCTGCCGGAACACACTAACAGATGCTTGGCGACATATATTCAAGCTAGCCAGGTGAACATAGAAAAAGTCCTACGACCTTGCTATGGTTTGTTCACAACGTTTTCCTTTACCGAAAGCTTCGGATTCAATCGGAACGATACGAACGTATATACGTCGATTGATACGAAGTCTGAATAAGCTATCATTGTTTCATAAAATAGAATACACAAAATAGAAAACACTTCCTACTTGAAGAAGCTAAAATTATTTTTTACTTTATATCGTCATAAAAACTTGTATATGGTCTTTTTACTATTTTTCTATCAGGTCACGAAAACGCATTCCAATGTAATACATCTTATACTGATCAGCAATAATATTTATTGTCAATTCATGTCATACGTATAACCTGTAAAGCCGGGAGCTACAGCTAGTATTATATAAAACCATTTTCCCTGCAAATATAGCTGCGTTTTAAACTCGTAACGTTGATTCATACACCCGCTGTATATTTTTAATAATAAACGTTTTTAATACCTAAATTATTACTACAAAGAATAATTAACAAAGAACTCTACAATTCTCGATAAATAATGTTTTAAAATAATTCCCTTGAAAAATCTGCTCAACACATTATGAGTAATGAAAACCATTTCTATTAAATGAAAAATGTTAATTCTTAGAAATTATTATTAACTTAATATTATATGAACTTAATATTAGCACGATATTACACGAAACCGGATTTTGTAAATGATTTCCTTTGAAACCGGTTAATACGTCGTGTATGCAACCGTTCCATTGCAATTTATCATCGGTTGGATAAAAGGTTTCGTGTTTTTGCCGCCATTTTGCGGTTTGTACCCGGTTTTATTTTAGGTTCATTGGTTCGCCGGAAAATTAAATTTCGTAGACACCATTATAGTGATGTAATTTGCTGACTAATTTTTATTTATTTAATCTCATGAAATGACTTTATTATTTCACGGGAACTACATGTATTATCTAAATTATTCATAATCTAAAACAATATAATAAAATTATCTAAGTATCGGATGTCTTTTATTACTTAACTGTAATTTTGCCATTGTTAACTCCTGTAACCTTCTTACCGATTTCAACTTATATCTGTAAAATTTTATTATTACTACTCATCCCGTACATAAAAGCGTGGGTTAGTTAATATCGTCAATAAAATTCTCATTTCAATCGGTTCCCCGTTTCGGACTTTTTTTTAATATATTATAGGGGGCGAACGAACAGGTGGGTCACCTGATGGTAAGTGATCACCGCCGTCCATAGACACTAGCAACACCGGGAGAGTCGCCAGTGCGTTGCCAGCCTGTGTTGAGAGAGGGGTTGAGAAAGTGGGGAGGAGGGGGAAGTGGAGGGAGGTGGTCCTCCAGCGCTCTCACTGACCGAACGAAACGCAACAATGCAAGCACTGTTTCTTCACGTCGGTTTTGTGTGAGAGGGTGGTAGTACCCCGGGCGAGCCGACCTATTCATGCTGAAACCAGTACTAGCTTCAGCATGGCTCTGCCACCTACCAAATTAGCCCGGATATATAACAGACAATTCGATTTTATTTATATATATGTACAGATTTCTGAACGAAACAATGACTCCAGTTTGTAAGGACAATTTATTGCTGCATACAAAAATTATAATGTATATATTTCGAAATGATGAATAAAATGTTTACCTACTAATCTCTATTCACACGAAAATAAGCCGAATAATTTAAATTCAGTATATCATGTCATTGCAATAGACTGTATAATATTTCGATCAGTGCTACTAATCCAAAAATAATTAAGTTTAAAACCTGTGTAATTGATTTTAAAGTTTGCTCAAACCACATGCCCGGTTTCCGATTGCACCGAGATACATAAACAAACTAGAATAGACATTTTTACACAATAAGATTTACATACCGCAGTAATGGGCTCTATATGCGTTAAATAGGCAAAGAGAGAAGTATTATCTCTAAAAATGTGTCGTATTGTATTGAGCAATGGTATAAAATTAAATTAAAAAATTACGGGCAAATAAAAATAGCTCGTCAGTCAACTAGCCTTTCCAGTGTCGAGATCGATATGTTCCTGTAAGCCTTATAATTTTTTTTCGAACTGCCTAACGCTTTTAGCTTGATGTACGTATACTGCTTCACGGGGCTTTAGTGCGAGCGATTAAGGCACTCAGCCGAATGACAATTAGCTCAAGGGTGCCAAAGTGGTTGAACGTCGGTCTGGACTATTGCCTTATATGCAAATGTCGCAGATTTGTATTCAGCTAACTAACAATACAACCTGAGCTAACCATGCATCTATACGTTGTTAAGACAGATATGTCCTGCACGATTGCGTAAATAGATTACTTCTTTTACAATTTTGGTAAAAGCTAATAAAAAAAAGTCCCTAGTTTAGGTCACGTGTTTAGAGTCCCTATGGTTAAACGTTTCAAATGGCAATTGTACAAATAAATATACATTTTTATGTATTATGTATAATTGTACAATTAGAGACTGGCTTTTGCTTACGGCTTCGCTTGCGTGAATCATGATTTGATCAATCCCTCGGCAATAGTACATGTTTATGGATGAAAGGTAACTTATATGGTTTACTGTATCTCTAACTATGTTTATATAAAATTTCGTAACGATCGGTTGAGTATGCGATGTTATATGCGATATGTTGGTTGGTTGGTTTGACAAGATTTTATGTGAAACTAGCTGTGCCCGTGCGTTCGTTCCCATGGAACGTAATGTGAAAAAACAGTGACTAATAAAATCATCTGAATGTATTAAGCCCATTTACTTATCAACTTTTCTCTCGTACTAAGTCTCTTACTAAGTCGCATCGTTTTAAAATTATAATAACGTTTGATAAAATACATCGATTTTAATAAAACAAAAATTAAATGTTACTAAAGAATACGTTTTATAATTTTCTTTGTGGGGTTTTATCGTGAATGCAGTACTTCAGCAGTGATGCGTGTTCAAACAGACAGACAGATAGACAGACATTTCTAAAAATGATTGAAATTATTTTTATTACTTATTCCTAGACACCGTCAACAATTTTTTTCACAATAAAGAAAATTAAAAAAAAAAGAATTAACCGACTTCAATATCAATCAAAAACCTATAAGGCACTAAAAAGCGGAAAATAAATAGTTTATCAAATTAAATAAAACATATGAATATGTGTGCTACCTAAAGATGTGTTGGAAGTAGGTGCCAACCGAAATTTCAAATTTGTTCCAGGTAGAAAAGTGTTACAGAGACGCGAGAGTGGACTTAAACTTTGTACCTATGTAGATGATATGATTTTCGGTTGGCACCGACTTCTAATACATCTCTAGGTAACACACATATTCATGTTTTATTTAATTTGGTTAATTTGATAAACTATTTACTTTCCGCTTTTTAGTGCCTTATGGGTTTTTGATTGATATTGTAGTCGGTTAATTCTTTCTTTTTGAAAATTTACTTTATTTTTCCATTTTTAGCGTACATAAATATATTTTACTAGCAGTGCCCGCGAACTCCATTCCTCCTTAAGTATATTAAAATATGCGCTTTTTTGCATAAGAACCTTCTCCTGACAATAACAAACACAACAAAAAAAGAATTAGCGAAATCGGTTCAGCTGTTCTCGAGATTTACTCTTAGCAACTCATTCAGCGATTCATTTTTATATTATAGATATGGTTTCAATTGGTTATACAATAAGTAACGTTTGGTGCGAACGCAACCTTATCAATAATCCGCGATAGTTTCTACCACCAACTCGGCTACCATCGCTTAACACATAATACACCTTAAGTAATGTAATTTACAATGCATACGTCATGTTGCAATACAGCAACGAACATAAGCACAATAGGCTCCTAAGAATTGAAGAGTTTTTTTATAATATTGGTGGCAAACGAACATACGGGTCACCTGATGGTAAGTGATCACGGCCGCCCATGGACACCTGCGACACGAGAGGAAACACAGATGCGTTGCCGGCCCTTAAGAAAGGAGTAGGCTCGTTTCTTGAAAGTTTTCTTACTTTGTCACGGATCCCATAATCAGAACCTAACCAAACTCTCATCAAACTACCCTTGAAGTACGTCCTTTCCAATAAAAAATGAATCATCCAAAATCGGTTAGCGTGATATTGAGTTATTCGTCTATTTGTCGTGTACATACTTAATGCAAATTTAAAACTTATACGGTTTTGCATTTTCTTACTTTGTCACGGATCCCATAATCAGAACCTAACCAAACTCTCATCAAACTACCCTTGAAGTACGTCCTTTCCAATAAAAAATGAATCATCGAAATCGGTTAGCGTGATATTGAGTTATTCGTTTATTTGTCGTGTACATACTTAATGCAAATTTAAAACTTATACGATTTTCCACTGGATGCCTTTGTCGGAACTGGACCAAATTAAAATGGGACCACACGGAATGTACCAGCTTTCAAATAAAAAAAGAATAATCAAAATCGGTTCACCCAGTCCAAAGTTATGAGGTAACAAACATAAAAAAAAATACAGTCGAATTGAGAACCTCCTCCTTTTTTTGAAGTCGGTTAAAAATTGAAAAGTACAGACAGGTTAGATTTATATTCTTATTATATGTATAGATAGAAGAAGATATACTAAAATAAGTTTACTTATGTATTATTCGTTAGTTTACCTACACTTATTTCTTACTTCGCATACCTACGCTATCGATGTATGAAAAAACCACATTCAACCAATTTTTTTCAACAAAAAATCACAACTCACTTACAGATTAATATCATATCTAGTATATTTAAATCAGCATATCAACCGAAAAGCGATTTATCGTCGGAACTTATTGTAATTTATGTTCGCCAATAAGTCAGGGCCGTCTAACTTTTGGGGTTCCACTTCATTATTTCGTTTGCTTTTAATTTATACAACTTTCTAATATAAAGGTTGTTCAAATTGTTTATATACCTTAAGAGCGTTGATTTATGCTCGCTGTACTTAGTAAAATTATAATTTTATTATAACTAATATTATTTAGTTATTTTTCTCCTATTTTTATTATAAAATTAGCGTATAGGGAATAATATAAAGTTTATCAATCATTTCAAATCAATGCGTCAAGTATTTTTTTTATATTATCGCATTACAAACTGGCAGCAGAGTATCTAATAATAAGTATAGTAGTCCCATTGACATATAAAAACCCAAGACACACAGTGTCGAATAAAAGTAGCGCTCAAAACCGTCCCGCATAAACTCCTCAATATACATATGTGGCTATAGCTATGTGATAAACTTATGATTTTGCAAAGTCGACCTTACCTGAATGGTTTAAAGTTGTTTTTACAAGGTCGCAAGCGACGCGAGACTTTTAGAAATGACTGCATAATCCAAAATTATGCACTCATTTTTGTGTGCCGGTTGTGAGACGTTAAGTGTGTATCTTGGGTTTTTTGTATATGAATAGTCCTTAGTTCCTAGTTGTAATGAGTAGTCCTTACTAATACTATAAATGCGAATGTGAGTTTGTTCGTTACATTCACGCCTTAAAATCATCATGAAATTTCGCATACGCGTTGTTTGAGTTTACATAAGTACGGAAAAGCACATAGGGTATATTTTATTCAGCAAGAAAAATTTTGTTTCCGAGTAATGCATACGTAAAATCTACCTCAACCACAGGCAAATATTAGTATTTTTAAACTATCATCTGTCGTACCAAAAACCCTAATTATAAGCATTAAAATAGAACAAAATCGTGACAGTATTACCGTAACAATAGCCAATTTAGTATCAATACTAACAATGATGTCATTAAAAATATATTTCATCAAAAAGAAACAATGAAATCGTGATACAAAATACCTTTTCGCAATTTACTAGAAGTACACGATTAATTCATTGTAAATAAAACCTTTATCAATAGTCCGGTTCCAGCTAATAAGCTCTACTAACTAAAAAGCCATGTACAAACTACATTGACCTAAATGCAAAGGTACGGGTTTTAGCGCACAAGCAGAGCGGGTAATAATTATTAAGGCAAAATAATACGAGACGATAAATACTGCATATTCCTTTGCCTTTGGTAAAAAAAAGACTGCGTATACCCTAGATTTCAAATATATCAATCCATAATATTTTGAAGTAATGGTGGCTTAGTTAAAAGTTGTGATGAACACAAGTTCGAATCCTAGCACCTGAGTCAAAATTTTCGGTGAAGGAAAACATCGTGGCACAACCATAGATAGCATAGTGGTTGGCTTTTTCTAAGTCTACCTGGCTAGCTACCACTCTTTAGTTGAAAATCTATCACCAAGCACCTATTGGTGTTTTCCGGCAGCTTAGAGCTGCTTATTAGAGCGTGTTTACCATATTAGACCATATCGACATTTAACATCCGATGAAATGTTGTTCAAACTCTTACCTACAAAGTATAAATATATATGTATCTATTGGATCTCAACTTGGGGTGGTTCAGCAACTACAAAAATGATCACATTGGAAAGACCCCAAAGATCAATTATTAAAGTTATGTTTCATAAACCCTACCCGACAGAACTACTATATAAAGAAAGTCAAATGTTGAGCAAACTTGATTGAATGCAAACTGTTCATAGCCAAAGTCAACACACAACTTCATTACACAATATTACACTCTCCCGATTACAAAACTATGATTAATTCTAGAGTCTTTAAAGTGTTCATACCAAAAGTAAAATCGTCATTTGCAAAAAGATTTGGTTACTTTCTCCATCCTTGTCTATACAATAAAGTAAACAAATATTGTAACATCCAGGATTATAACCTATGGGAAGCAAGACACAAGATCCACTCATGGCTTCAAACTTTAACTTATAATAACACTGAAGAGCTTTTAAAAGTAATCATATTAAGACCCAAACAGATATTCACATAACCATACACAAACAGACACACACACAAAACACACACGAACGCGGTTAAAACACGTTTAACCAGATAGACAAATCATTCTGAAGTAGAAATACACAAGACATGTCTCGAGCTTAGTGTGGAGATCAATGTATAATCTATAACATACTTAGAAAAAAAGTTCTATTATCAATATATGTAAGTCTGAGATAAGTTGTTTGGCAATAAATATTTTTATTATATATTTCAAGATCATCATGATCAGTCAGTAATGAGCCCACTGCAGGGCCATAGGCCTCTTCCTAAAGGAAGGTATGGGCATAATTACCACGCCAACCCACGACGTATTGGCAATTTCAGAATCCGAGAAATCCACAGTTCTATATCTTCCCACATATGGTGGTACGTACTACAAGAACATTTCTCAAGTTCAGGTTTTCTCACGATGTTTTCCTTCACCGTCAGTCGGTAGTGCTACCAATTTAAATCAGTAAACGTTTAGAAAAAATCTTTGGTACGTACCTAGATTCGAACCGTCGGATGCTGAATTGATATTACAGCGATCAAACCATTAGACTAGATTAGATTAGTATTAAATTTTAGAGAACTTAACTACTTATTTCATATGTAATTACACGATTCAATAAAAACATTCGACAAAAGATTCCTTAATTCTGAAAACATAAAAATATCGTATACAAATCGAACTCATGACTGTTCTGTATATTCAATTTTTTACAAATAAAAAATAAATACATATATCTTCCCGAAATTCACTGCCGCGTCGCGTCGCGCCGCTTCGCTCGTCACTCTGTGGTTACGCTATCTAATCCTCTGTTCATGAGGGTACACGGGAAAAGTTATGGCGTCGTTGATTGGTCCACGTCAACTGTCAAATGAAATAACACAAGGGTATTTTATCTTTGCCTTGAACGGTATTCTTGTCATTAGTTCGTTTATACTTATTTATAGTTCTAGCTTTTGCTTGCGATTGCTCGCGTTAATATGGATTTCGTCGATCCCTCAGCAACAGAGTTTTTTTTAGTATTTGTTACTTCTGGTGACGTGTATTAAAAATTGCATAATGATTGGTTGAGTAGTTGAGGCGTGAAAACGAAAAGCAAACAAACAAACTTTCCCATTTATAATATTAGTTAGGATTAAAGTTAGAATAAGAAATCCTATCAGCGATTCTGCCCGTATTAAGTTTTTATTACTATATAATTTATGTAATTAATTATTTATGTTATAAATATAATAAGATAATTAGAAGTAACAGATTAAGAACTAAGGGAACACCGACAGACAGAAAGAGAGAGTTTGTTTTATAACATTGATATATCTTAATATATAAAAATCCAGTGTCAAATCCAGTACAAATTAAATAATTGTTAGTGTTGATTATTGTTATTAACTGTAAGTTTCATCAGTACAGAACAGATGGCGCTTTAAAGTAGTTTGACGTCAGAAAACTGTAAGACCGACTGTTATAGACCACGTTTTAATTTTGGAAATAGTTTATCATCATTTAACATGTAATAACTGAGCCACAGCAACGCGTGGCCGGGTCAGCTAGTATATATGTATAAATGGTCTAAGAAATTTGCTCCGTATATACAATAGAAGAATTATGCTTAACATGGCATATTTATATAAACTTATTAGTAACCATGTTGACAATCCAGAACTTTTGAAATAATTTATCATTAATGTGCCTTCCGGACTACCTAGATATCCAGTCTCTTTATTCAACCACTAGCTGATCCGTGCACACTTCATTGGGCGGTAATAGGCATTATCAAGCTCTACAACTTTTCTTTAGAACTCAATCATATCTATATCTCTCTCATCGTTAAGGCAGCGTTCGTAAGAAACGTTTTCGTTTGAGCGTTTTTTTTCCGACTTACTTTGCAAATCCGACTACCACAAAAAAGTCTTTTCATTTTCGGGTTAATATATAGCCTATGACACTCACAAATATCGCGGTTTTCTATTGGTAAAAGAATTTTCAAAATCGGTTTAGTAGATCCAGATATTACCCCCTACAACCTCACAAACTTTACCTCTTTATAATATTAACATAATATCATTAATTAGTTAATATCTTCTGCCCGCGACTTCGTACGCGTGGAATAGTTACTTTGGGCTAAGTAACACGCAGCGGAAGCTCTTAAAACGATTTTGAAATATTCTTCATTGGTGTTCCGCTCGTATTCATCTTAGCGTGATATATATAGCCTATAGACTTCCTCGATAAACGAGATCTCTAACACTGAAGGAATTTTTCAAATTTGACTATTAGTTCCTGAGATTATCCCCTACAACCCCACAAATTTACAAACTTTACCTCTTTATAATATTATTATTTAATCATATAAGCTAAAGATCCAAATTAGGACTGTTTTGCATCGTTCCCAGATTATCAAATCGATATAACGATCTGGTTAAAAAGGATCACACCATAGATATATTTGGCAACTCGATTTAACAATTCAAAACTAAAATTTGCAAATTAATGGCTTCATGACTTTTTTTTCATAATTATATCTAACTGTATTGTATCGTATGTCTATATAAATGCTATAATCAACTTTAATTACTTAGTAACGTAAATAATTTTAACAAATTTCATGTACGTTATACTATTCATATTATGATCCTGTAGTTGGTTCTTGTCGAATAAACTCAAGGAGATGTATAAATGAATTAAATAGTCCTTTTGATTCATTGTTTTATGAGAAGGATACTTCAAAGGCCACTGTTTAATTTGAAACTTAGTTTTGGCTTAATCCTAAAAGCTTCACCGTAAATCGCGGCAATTCATTCACTTTGGGTACAGTTATTAAGTTAAAAGCGTGTTCATAACTCTCAGATACGTGACCGACATTTAATATATATTCAGTACATTTTTTATCTCTGCCATCGTTTCTCAACCTTCTTTATGACGCGACCATGAGTGAAAAACGTTGTGTGCTCTCAGTACGATATGTTAATTTGACGTTTCTCAAAGTTTTAAAAAGTTTTACTTAAAGATACATGAAGCCGTATATACAGTAAACTTATATGAAACGTTACATTCTGTCGTTAAAACGGCGTTTAGTTTTTCTAATTTTTAAATACTTATAGGAAAAATTACAATAGTTCTGCGTAAACAATACTTGTAGATTCTTCTTCAAATCGTATCATATTTACTAGATTTTTATATATCTATACCAAGTACCAATCTATCGAACGAAAAAGAAATCAATTGCAATTGTAATAGCTATATGATAATATTAAATAACAATCACCGCAGTTAAATACGCCGCGCATCGTGATACCTCGACGACATAGGTATTCACAGTTCGGCTCTTCTCGGTAAAGCTCGATTCTCATTAGACGATCTAACGCGGTGCAACTCATTACCAATCCACACTACTATCCCGTCCTCGTTTAGCGGTCTTCCTGATCTACAATTGGTATGCTCTATCTAAAAAAATATCTTAAACAAAAAAGTGTGTGTATCAATATGCACACATGGAGGAATTGAAACTTCTTTAGCTTGTAGTATTAAATTATATATACATATCTATGAGAATGCTATACTATACGAAGTTCCATAGTATAATTACTTAACAATACGTTTACTTATTTTCGTGTACTACATACTTACATATACACACAAATACATACCTGCCTTACATTTAACGCGTAACGAAAATTTGTCCCCACCGTGCATTGATATATAAAAACTCATATCATTGCTACCGTGCCATAAAGAAAAGAAAGAAATAAAACATATTTCTTGTAGTAAATACACGGACGATATAATAGTGAAAAAATAGAGTTACAGAGATATCTACAACATAAAAGAAATTAAATGTTAGAACATATTAAAATTATGGCATGGTATTGCTACAATGACGCAAACTTCAATATGTGCTGGATGCCACCTTTTCGAGTGAACCCAGCGCTGACTTTCAACTGTGGCCAAGTAGGTTTTAACATTATAAAAAAAAGAGCCGTCACGAGACGCCTGGCAGATGTGAAACATCGAAATTGTTCGAATCGAATGAATCTTAAATTCTCGAATTCTCAAATTACACTATAGGTATGCGAACTGAGTGCGGCAAGAGAGATTGCGCACTGTCGCCTGCACCTGGCATTGCGTCGCCACGTCACTCACGCGTACCACGGTCCGTATCGCCACACCAACAATCCGGTTTCGAGGGTAGCCTTTCACATCAATAATAATAACACTATAATAAGAAGTTTCACTTAAAATAACGATTGGTTTCATGCATGATAACATTATAGTTGGTGCTCTAAACACGGAATTTAAAAAACATATAAATAGAGCACTTAGATTTTAAATACAATGTCCATTTCATTAAAAAACGTATTATCAAAGTAGCAACAATTACAAGAAAGTGAAGAAAGACTATGGTCTAAGTTCTACAGCGAAAAATGCTAATTTTACAGTCACAAGTTATAGAAATACCAGTATATTTATCTCATTAGGGTAATATAATTCAAGTTATTTTGTAGTTTTTTTTCTTTTCATAGTTTCCATGGAAGTTTCTCGGCGAATAGACCAACAAAAGTCAGCAAGCATTGCTGCTGACTATTTTCCACTTTAGCGTCTTTAAATATGCATAATATCCTTTGGAAACCTTTCACCATGCTCATCTGATACGACAAAGAGCTTTTCCGAAAAATCTACATGCGAGTCGAAAAAATTAATTATGAGTGGAATATTGCATCCTAAAGCTTTATAAGCAGAAAAAAGCTCTCGAATGTTTTGTCGGTAGTTGTAAGCTTTTGTATTAGGTACCAAGAGAATTATCACACACTTTTACAAAACCACCCAAGCTTTTTTCAGCTTTGGTCAACTTCGAATTGAAAACATTATCTGTCATAGCTCTCTAAGAGCAGTCTGTAGAATTCTTACAAGTGCGCGGCATTTCATAACCTAAAAATGAATGGAATTCAATAAAAAACTCTATTATATATTTATTATGTCTGTTCATAGAAAAATGGATAACCTACACATAAACTACTTTAAAAAATATATATATAGTATGAATTTTGTGCAAAACTCACTAAAGTATTTGATATAGAACGTAAACTATTAAAAGATAAGATTTCAACTAACTGTCCTAAAGTCACAGTAAATACTGCGCAGGCTCATATGTACTTCCATAGAAATCACTTTCCGTACTTTCCTTCCTTCTTTTACGACAAAAACCTATTTCTTATGTATATATACGATGTGAATGCATAAAACGAATAAGAAAAAACTCAATTTATGATATTTTGAAAAAAACACCGTATCGAAAAATCTAGACGTGATAGAAAAAATCGGCTACCGGGAACAGATTCAGAGCATCAAAATCTTCATATTTATGATATAATTTTTTGAAGGAGGATTTTGTTGTAGAAATTGCAGACCAGTGTAATCAATCGTATGACAATACCCTAATTGATAATGACGTGAAAATATCACACTAATGTTAACTTGTCATTAGAACGAATAGAAATGACGTTATTTACAATAATATTATAATTATTTACGTAGAATATAAACGAACCTTATAACGTGCAGAGTGAGATCTGTGCAGTTTATTGCGTCACGTCAACGAAGTTAGTCAGTGTTTTATGTCAGATTCATTTATTAAGGAATTGTTTCATACGCTACAAAGTCTGCTTTAATTCGATTTAACACCAAGTTGGACGTTAAAATAAGTTGTACTTTCGGACAAAGCCCACGAGTATACTATTTTAGATGGATTATTAATTTAGTAACATTTTTGAAGTAAAACTTCTTTAGGCGCGACTAGGAGGTTACTGAACGACAACGCAACTGAAGTTCGTTACGGCAATATGGCGTCACGTTTCTGTACCATCCGCTTTTTAAATATTTTTGATTTTGTCAATAAATAGTTTATAAACAAATCAATCAAAAAAATTTGAAATAAAAACAAATTAATAAAACATTAAATTGAATAATAATAAAAATCATACAATATAATTAGTTGTGTATATACGGGCACGCGATCGTGCTGCCATCTGGTTTCAATGTCAGTAACAAATTAAATCAAAGCTTCATTATCTGTAGTGTCATCTATCAGCTAATTGGGAACTTAAATAACAAGTTTTACTTCAATCACGTGTGACGGTTACACGCACTCATTTTAGTAACATTTATTTATTACTTTATTGACACATCAACAGCTCTAAACAACAGAAAAGTATATAAATCTAGTAACCCACAAGTTTAGGACAGTGTGAGGCGTTTTTACAAATGTGCACATATTACGCCATTTTTATTGAAGCACTGTTTGCCTCCGACTCGGTTGCTAGAATTAGAACCTGAGTCCATCGAGGCGTTGTCCGAAAACGCTATCGCATCAACGCTTCAATCTATCCTTCATTTTTCTTACTCGCCACATTTCTCCCCAACGGATTATGATTTGTTTCCGTTTTGGACAATTGTTAACACAAAGAGAAACTTCCTTCTCTGGATATAGTACAAATCACCTCCACATAGTTCTATAGAGTCAGATCACTCGACTTAAGCTTAAATGATTTTCTAACTAGATCGTAAAAATGTATAGATAACGAAAGTAAATACTTTTATTAAATGAATATATTCTATCCTACAAAAAAAATTCATTACGATAGCGCAATTTCATAGTCAAGATATATAGAGTTTTCAATAGCCAATTCAAGTTACAGTAAATTTGTCATTCCCAAGCCGAGATATACATAACGAAGTCCGTCCGATTGACCCGTGTTTGCATGATGGCTGCTCGAGGCTATTTCATTTCCGTCGCGTCCTCTACTAAAATCGAAAAATTTTTTCGCACCAAGAGATTCCACGGATCGTGATACGGTCTTTCAGGTTATTGGCATTTAATTTCCGGCTGACTAAAGCATTTTTAACAAACACAAAAATTAATACCGAACTCTTGAATTTATTTTTCGTTTTGAAAGATTCCTATTTCTTTTATATGCTTGTTTTTTATTAATATGAGAAAATAATTTCAGAGTCAAACTAAATATTCTTTGAAGTGAAGCATTTTTAGGCGCATTGAGCGGTATTTTTTTGGCCGGAGATAAACTTATGATTTTACGTCATGACATGATAGTATGCGTGACCAATCATATTGCGCTTGCGCGGCCTGCGTCAGACTAGCGACGCGTAGTAGAGCAGCCTGTGTACATCTAAGATTTATGTTTTGTATTAAGATTATGCAGCCCATGATATGTTTGATGACTTAAATAAACTGTATAAAAATGTATATAGTAATTATTGTTCGGAGTGCCAATATATGTATCCCAGTCGGTTAGTGGTATCCGCCGCGAACTACGAAACCATACCTAACGCTGTACGCCACAAAAGACGTCCGCGACATATTCTTACCGATCCTCCCGATGATATAACGGCAGCGAACGATCAGTACCAGCCTGTCTCTCCAAACAGAGCGTGTTCACGCCCACGCCCGCGTAACCACAGGTCACGCCGCCGTGATCTGGGGGTAAATTTCGCTCCAGCACATCAGACAAGGCCCCCCTCGGCAGCGACTCAAGCCTAGGTTCGTTCCCTCGGCGTGGAGCGGCGCGATACAGTGACACAAAATCACTGCAACTACATTACACATATCACCTCCACACACGTGCACGCACACATGCTTACACATGAAAGTGGAAGGGTTTTATTTTTTTCCCTTATCAAACTGAAATAGTTTAGAAAAAAAATATCCAACACAAAATACATATAGGAGTTGTTGAGGTATGTATGCTTGCTACACATATATGTTTCAATAACTCATATAAGTATGAATATTTAGCTTAGCTCAGATAGGTCGCGAATTGCATGAGTCAGGCAACAGCCCAAGCCGAGGCGTGCCGTGCAGCCTTGAGCTGGTTGTTAAATAAAATCGGCTGAGTGCCTTAACCTTTGACCACAATGTCATCTGATGTTAAATGACAATGTCATTGATGTCCTATGTGTTAGACTTAGTAAAACCAGTAACTGTTTTTTGGGAAATAGTATTAGATTTTACACCAAAGTCCCAAAGGATACTACCGATTTGCCGGTTTGCGAATTTAAGCGCCATGTCAAGCGGGTTTTGATGTCAAAAGGCTATTATAGAGTAGATCAATATGTGAACGATGGTGATGTCTGGAATTGACTCATCTCTGTGCCTCCATTAAAAACTATTGTAACATTTACCTAATATATTCAAATATTTTATATATTTGTTAAAAGGATAAACCAGATCGAGTTTCTTGCTGGTTCTTCTCGATGACTAGGTTGTTTTCCGGTGGTAGTTTTGATGTTAATAAGTGCCTTCTTAGGGCCCAAATTGAATAAAGTGTTTTTGATTTGATTTTATCTAAGATAGTAGGCACGTTCAACCTAGAGAGGACTGGCTCTTAACCGCAGCTACCGGAACAGGCTAATAGATACGTAGCGACAGATTTTGACTTTTACTTGATGGTGGTAGCTAGCTACGCGGATTTAGAAAAAGCCTTACCACTATACTATGGTTTCATCGCGATGTCTTTCTTCACTGAGAGCTACGACTCATTTGCAAGGATTCGGACCTAATACTAACTAATATTATAAATACTAAAATGAGTGTTTTTGTTTGTTACACTATCATACCTTAACTACTCAACGGAACATCATGTCACTTGGCATACACGTTGTCAGGGATATAGAAAAGAACTTAGAGTATCATACAGAAAAATTAAAAAAAAATTCGAGGTAGCATAAGGACTGCCGACAAAAGTGAAACTTCAAAAGAAGGAAATAGATGTGTTCTATGTGTTCTTTGTAATTAGCATATTAATTATAGTTTGAATGACAATATTTAAATTGCAGAATTTGTTTATTGAAATTATTAACATTAGTGTGGTTTTCATATCTATTGGCACTCGGAGCAACAATTATATACATTTTTATAAAGTCTATTAATTATCAATCAAACGTATGATGACCTGCAAGATATTAATATTATAAACTGTATTACAATGTACACAGGTCCCTATACCACACGTAGCTAGTCTGACGCAAACCGCGCAAGTGCAAAATGGTCGGTCATGCTTACAAACCATGTCATGACGCGAAATTATAAATTTATCTGCTGCCAAAAATACTGCTCAACGCGCCTAAAGAAGTTTTACTTCAAATATAATATTCCCAATAGGTAGAACGAATCTTTATTAACGCAAGTGAAGCCGAGAACAAACGATAGTTAATTCATAAAAACGTTCATTCTGATCACAGGTTCAAACCCGAAATCAATGATAAAATAACCTGAACAATTGAAGTATACCTCAGAGTGTTAACAAAAACGTATCTGCAATATGTTAAACAAGAAGTACGGACAAGAAGTTCGCTAATCGATGTACGGTCGTAGTTCAAAGGTGGCCATTGTTCGATCCGGGGCTCGATCCGCAGCTGCTTCACTCCAACGTTCCCACAACCTGTATAATTAATCAGTGTACGTTTTAGGGATGTAGCGGGTTGAACTGAATAAAAATCTGCTTATCGATAATCGCTATCGATGAGAAATTATTTATGTTTCGAAATTTAAAATTACGCTGTTATTAGTTTTCACTATACATAGGACATATAAGAATAAGAATATCGTACGTAGGTTTTAATGTAGAACTTCTTTTGGGACGGTGTGAATTTATGAAACAAAAATGTGTAACGAAAAAAGATAGCTATAAATGTATATAATATATACATTTATAGCTATCTCTATATATATATAGGTTTTAGAATGTGAGAGTATTAGATAGTATATTCTCAATGTACTCTAAATACATATATTAAAAATTCTGCCACCAGGAAACTATTTCAACGTGAGCTATATATATCGTCACAGTACACAAAGATATAATATCAACATTTGTAGAGATCTCAGAGAAAGTTGGCGAACAATTATAATACAAGCAAATATCACAGTTAAAGATGCCCTTTAGCTAATTATATCCCTAACAATTCTAAAACACAACAATCAGCGTGGATTGTGTTTTTCCATCACGTTCTAATGAACATGAATTTCTTATTTATGAGTGGACAGCATTATTACAAAATTCTTGTTAATTCGATATAATCTCTAAAATATTCTACGAAACTAGTTTATTGTTGTAAAGTAAAAAATCTTGTGTGGACATGTTTGTATGTGACGAGAGAAGGTTGAGCAAAAACCTATGGAGGAAACGCTAAACTTTTTTTCATTTATTTTTATTTTCGCGTTAATATATTTGGATTAGCAATATCATGGGAGTGAGAGAGGTGGTCGCAATTTGATACGAGTCATTTCCCTTCCCTTTGATGCATTGTATGACCATTTTATAATATGGTCACAAAGATTCATCAGTCATGATTTAGATGCATGTCATAGAATCGCGGTAATTTCAAACACTTAAATGCCTTGAGATTAATGATCACGTGCTTTAAAACATTACCAAAGGATTTGATAGCTGACTCCTTCTTCATCAAGCCGAAAAGATCGAAGGGACATATACGAAGATTGTTACAAAGCATTATATGTCCTAGTCTCTTCATATAAAATCTGGGGCATTCTTGAAGCAGATGTTCAAAGTTTTGCACCGATCTGTTATTGCAGGGACACTTTCCTTGTATAAAATAATAAAATTTATGATTTATCGATACTGTGTTCACATCCCTAGACTTTGTGTGAGAGTGCTATCGGCATGTGTTAACCAGGGAACAAAAGATCGAGATAACACAATTTATCTCCATACGAGTTTTAGTTAGTATCCGCCCACAAATTAAATTCGGGTTAAATACGTCGTAAAACGTCATTCAAACACAACTTTGTTCGCAAAATTGGTCTAATTCGATTCACAATATCGCAAGAGACGACGTTTACACTGTAGTGGGAAATAAGTTGTAAATTCAAATATAATTATTAAGTAGGTAATGTATCTTGGAAGACAAATAGTATTAATAAACACATAAAGTAAAGAATAGTGCTATATTTTTAAATATTACAATTTTTCAAGTGCATTGTTTTGTTATAACATCTTTATTTGTAGATATTTTTGTATTTCAATGACATAAAATATATGCATTATATCCATAATTACATACATAAAATAAATGTTCCAGTGTATGTCTGAGATTTTTAAACTCCTATACTGACTGATCACCATTGTTATTTGCTTTCCATGTAAGTAGTTTTACGATAACACGCTACTGAGTAACGCTAAGCTATATTTCATTATTATTGAATTTTATATCATAATTTAAAGCGGACAAAGTTACTCACGGATACTAATAAAATATAAACATTAAATATAGAGAACATTCAATATACAACATGCATTTTAACGCCATCTAGCGGATATTGTCGTCAATGCAAAGGAGTTACATTTTTTGTAACTGTTGCACTACAACTGCCAGTAGAGCTTAGTTGCTACAACTGTACTTAGTTAAAATACGTGGCGATAGATGGCAGTATTTTGCTATTTAAGAATAATAATTGTTTCCATTCATATTTTTAATTTATGTTACGTTATAAGCGATAAAATTGTAGCAAAGTGTTCATAACATTGCATTATATTTAAGTTCCAATTACACGATCCTAATGAATATCGTTTCTTTGTTTCAGATATCCAAGGACAGTCACCCGCGATCGCAAACTTAGTAATTCCAAATAATAATTTAGTCATACCAAAGTTCCTAAGTAATTTATTAATTAAAAATGTATAATTCCAATGAATTTTTACATAGCGCTGGTGTTAGTCGTCACATGCAGGCGACTGCTGAAGCGCCATCGCAGAAAACCAGCATGAAAAGACGTTCATGCGAAGTGCCACTAGGAGACATATCTTCAAATAACTTCAAAGTGTCCTTAGGCGATATTACAAACGATGGGCCGAATTACGACTGCCGGTCTTTGCGCTCCGTCAAGTCCGAGGACTCGCGGTCTTTGCGGTATTACCGACCTATAGATAGTAGAAGCGTTAAGAACTTTAGGTCATCGCTAGCGGATATATCCGCATATTCGCTTTCGAGGCCGCCGAGTTACGACCAACTGTCTCGACGTTCGGTGGTGGACGGGCCTGATGGGCAGATAACTTCGAGCATCGAAGGTGTTCTCTGGTCAGATGAAGAGGAAACGGAGTATTTCTATCACGAGAATATCACCAGCGCTTGGAATGAAGGTATGTTTATGTTACTAAACTGCTTAAAACATTAAGCAATTATGAAATCGTTTATAAAAAATATATAGAAATGGGCAACATTCTTAAAGTATACATTGTAGATGAAGAAAAGATTAAGAATTTATACAGTAAACTGTAATCAATGAAGAAATTGTATAAAACCATGTCGCCATCCGCGTATGTTTTTTTTGTTCCTTTAGTTTTTCTAAACAATTCAATGCGCTGTCATACGGGTTTCACTAACATTCAAACAATGCCTTCCTTAAGATATACTATAAATATTATAATATTTACAAACACTAAAAAAATAAGTTTAACGCCATCTATAAATTCTCGAGAAAAGTAAATAAGTTTAATTTTTTTTTTTATTAAAATCATGTAATAACTAAACAATTCCAATTAATTTCATTTGAAATATATACATGCATTTTGTGTATAGTATATAATATAAAGGTTCGTTTCTTTACTGATTAATTAGTTATCATACTATTTTAACAACAAAAATATAATATGCTGAGAGTTAAGAATGATAAATTATAAAGTAATTTGATAATACAAGTGATATGTAAGAAGCATTTATTTGCATTTAAAACATGCGAACTGTTTTCGGCGGATCAACTTACAAAAGGATGTTGTTTTACGCGAGAGATATTATCTTTACTACCCTTTATACATGATCTTTTAAATTGTTGTTTCCATATAAAATAAATCTACATGATTAAGTGCTTGTATAATTCTTTGCAATGAAATTTACCGCCGAAGTGCGTATTAATTTAATATGTGTTTTATTTCACAGCCAATTTTATACTAAGTCTGCTTGCAGCTCCTCATGCGTTTGTTATTACTTGTTGTACCTTTTACATTATTATTCTATTATTATTATATACCTGCAACTTCGTCTAAGTATTGTTTATTAATTAGAAATACATTTTAAGCACAAAAGAAAAAAATAAAAGAATTCACAGCATACATATATTTTTCTTAGAAAATTTATTTTGTCGTTTGTAGTTCTTAGAAAACTCGTAGTTTCTTAAAACTATAATAACTCTATATTCAATGAAGGTATTGTGATAACTTTTAAATATGGATACATAGAACCAAACAAATACAATATATCATTTTACCTACAGGTTAAAATAAAAATCAACTTAAGAAATTTCCAAATAATTAACAACTCAACATAATTCTGATCGCCAGACCTGCATTACTGTGTTATATATCTGTTTTTCTCTGTAAACACTAAACATAGTTTCATAAGTAACACGCTTATCTACAGTCTAGACGGTACAGTATAACCATGTTTAGAGGTTACATTATTCAAATTGATATACGGTGTTAGCACTGTGCCTGATAGCAATTAATATACTACTTAGCATGAAAACTAGTAAAACAACGATGTCTACCGACTGATTAAGATAGAATCGATATTATAAGATGAGAACTCATTGGCTTGAAGTCAATTTCAAAACTACACTGTACAACATTGATAAGTCGTCGCGAACAGTTTAATTCATGCTCAGGTAATGATTACAGTAGGGGATTAGACCATGTAGCTCTTCATAACACCCACCATGATGCGGACGGTAGAACACGCTCAACGAAGCAATGTTCTTACCTAGTAGAATAGAAATACCAGTGCAATGTGCTTAGTAGCGTTTACTTCTCTCTTGAAGAACTCCATACTGTGGTTCCCTTAAAACACGTCAGCAGGAAGCTCATTCCACAAACTCCTTCCAAAAAAACTCCTCTGGAACCGGAACATTTGTAACCATTTCGATTCCTAAGTGTAAGGGTATAGAACTATTTCACGATACGGGTATTTCGCAATGTCTGTTGTGATTACTAACATTATCACCTCTGTTATTCAGACAGAATAGCCTTACAAATCCGCAAATATGATTAAAAATCAATTAAAATATGGGATTCAACTACGTAGTTACTCTTGAAACACGATGTTATCTTGAATATTGATGGATGGAAAACTGTGGGGCGCGTGCATTAATTAAGAATCCAGCTTGTAATGACTGCCGTCTGAAGGAAACCAGCTTTCTATGGCTCGTTACCTAAGTTGATTTGTTTGTAATATCTTAAAGTGAATAAATAGTAAATTGCTTGAATACATACACGTAGGGAATGATTTTGTGTAATTGAATTGTATGATGCAGTCAAAGGGGATTTTTGTTCTCATCTCTCAAAATTTCTTTTCGTAACATACGAAGTAGGCTTACACTGACGTATAAGTGACCTCATAACGACCGCAATCCTAAGAACGGTGAAAGTTATCATTTTCATAGTTCTCTTAAAAAGAAAAGAATAAAGAAATGTTTGCTGTCTTTGTTAAGACATGTGACAGGTTGGTTCCGATAATAGGGTAGAAGATTAAAATAGAATCGATTTTGAGTCAGGATATATAGACCCTAGAGCTAAAACGAATGGGATTCGGGAAAGGTAACATATCAAAATGATAGAAAGTGTCACATACATAATTCTAATGAATGTCGAAGAAAATATAACATATGAAAAGTAGAAAACGTGTTTATTTCTCAAGATTTCTCAATTTAATATTTTTTGAGAGCTTACATCTCTTAGCAAAATAATTAACAGCTGTATACATAGGTAAATAGAAATATGTATACAAACAATATAGTTATATACCTGGATATAATAATTACATAACAACTGCTGCATTTTTTAAAGAGTTGTTCAATATAGTAAAACCGTATACAATGTAAGATATCATAAATTTATATAACATATTAGTTGAGTATAAATTGATTAATTCAGCATCCATACAAATCATTTTGACGCATCAGAATTGAATCAAGTAGTCGTGACCATACTATGTCCTTCAATTTGATTTATTATTTTAGTCCACACGATACAATTCCCGATGTAGTCAAATTGTATGGATTTAACACATAGCCCACAGCTTTACATCTGTCCGTTACATACATTCCCAACCTTATGAATTGCGTTACTGTGCACATTTGCACTCGCAATGTGCAGGTGGTCTGTAAACATCGCAACAAAAACTAATTGTGCAAGAAAAGTCACTAGGATTAAATGTTGATTTATAAGTTTAATAGAACAGCGGTGTAGTGGTCGCGGATGTGGACAAAAAGCAGCCATAGCGTTACCCCTATCATTTGTTTCACTCATTCGATCCGAAATAAAATCGAAAAGTGTATTATTCGACCAAGGTAATTTCCGCAAAGACTGAACGTATTTTCATGACAGTTTTGTTAATACATAGAGGACTTTACTGTATTATACATATGTACATTATTTATCTTTCAAGCTTTACGTTAAGCAATAACTATGAAATTTATAACAAGTAAAATATAGAAGTAATACGGTATAGACAGTAATAACAAAAATTATGACTGGAATACAAAAAACATCGCCGATTAATAAAACACGTAGTTTCCATAAAACAGTTTTATATGTAAAGGTCGAAATTATAGGTATCCAAGTTACTGTATTGGGTTTAAGGGAAGCATTTAAACAATTTTTTAATTAATTAATTTAACATTTATGCATTTATCAAAATAAATTTATCAAATTACTAGCGGTCCCTGCGGACGTTGTCCTGCCTTGATAATAAAAAAAATCTTAAAAGTCAACCGCAGCGCCACCTAACGGGTCCAATTGTGAATCTAAACCATTCTCGGATCCACTGGAACACGTACACAAAATTTCATCAAAATCGGTCCAGTCGTTTAGGAGGCGTTCAGTCACATACACACGCACACAAGAAATATATATATTAAGATATCAAAATATATATGTCCGAAATTACCGGTTGTCCTCTATTTTAGGGTAGAACAATCTGTGAACTATTGTATTATTTAGAAATGAGACCCTTATATGTACATCCACGAAAAGCATTTTTTTTTTTGCAGGCAAACGAACTGGTGGGTCACCTGATGTTAAGTGATCACCACCGTCCATAGACACTAACAACGCCAGGGGAGTCGAAAGTGCGTTGCCAGATTGTCTTTGGGGGAGGGGAATAGGGGACGGGGAGGGGGGAAAGGGAAGTGATCATCGCCGTCCATAGACACTAGCAACACCAAAGATGTAGCAGGTGCGTTGCCTGCCTGTGTCTGGGGAGAGAGAGGGAAGGGAGAGGAGAGATGGAATGGGGGGGAAGGTGGTGTTCCTCCAGCGGTCTCACTGACCTAATGAAACGCAACAATGCAAGCACTGTTACTTCACGTCGGTTTTCTATGAGAGGGTGGTACTACCCCGGGCGAGCCGACCCATTCATGCTGAAACCAGTAATAGCTTCGGCATGGCTCTACCACCTACAAATTATGACTACTTTGTTATAAAAATATATATAATAAAAAGATAAACCAGATCGAGTTTCTTACCGGTTCTTTTCGATGACTGTGATGTTTTCCGCACTGATGGTAGTTTGCACGTTCGTAAGTTTGCCTTCCCAACGCCTGAATAATTATTTTTTTTATTTGAAAAATATTATGATTTTTTTTATGATTTATTTTTTATTATAATACGGTCTCATTTAGAATAAATATAAGTGTAGCACAATTGAAGTCAGCTAATGTATAATTTATTTTAACCTAAAGCACGTTTTTTTGAAATAAATTCGAATCGAAATACACTCGAGTTATCGTATTAAGGTCTTTGAATGGCCAACATAGAACATCTAATTGGCACAGTCGACTCGTCCCGTCGCCCCTTCCCACTTGTTAGATAAATCTAAACCATTGCCCCGATCGTATTAAGTTAATTGATGGTTTTAAACGATGGAACTTTTATTTTGTACAATATATTATTATTGTTTTTGCTTCCTTTCCAAAAAAATGAATGAAATATAAATTTAATAATATATTAAATTATATAATTTATATTATATATTTATAATTTATTTATATTATATAATTTATAATATTTACATATATTATTAAAAAACCTGTATTTAGTAGCAAAGTTTAGTTTATTATTGATACTAAATAGCTAGTACACTTTTGTTACGCGATAAACATTTATTTTAAGATGACAAAAAGGCATTGTGTATTAATAGTGTAGTTGTATTTTAATCTTTGGATTCTATATGATTATTAGTTACACAATATTGTTTCATTATTGATAGTTTAGAAATGTGTATTGCAAAGAATCGCGGTGGCAGATTGTTTTTGTCTGATTTTATTTAGCACTAGCTTCTGCCCGCGACTTCGTCCGCGTGGAATAGTTACTGGTGGCGCCGTTGCGTTGTCGACGCCACCGAAGGGCGGGGGTTTCTTTGCTAATTTAAGTGGACTGTATATGCGGGGGTGCTATATTTGATATTCAACTATTGCGATCAGCTACGACGAGGGAGACAAGGGTAGGAAGGAAACTTGGCACATACCTCGCGCGCTGCAGTTTCCACGTGGCTAGCCGGCTAGGTGATTCTCGTTGCTCTCCACTGGGTTTTCTCCCACACAACACTTATTGTTTATAATGTATGTCGGCACGCAATATGCGGAGCGATGCGTTTATTTCTCACTCGACCAGGCGAAAATTCAAACTGTTTGCATGCGGCGCGGCGCGGCGCGGAAACAACAACAATGATGCGGCGCGGAAACAACAATAATAGTAGTAGTGGTGGTGGTGCATCCGATGCGCTACCGAAATAAGCATGCGCCATAGGAAGGGGTAATTGAGCGGGGCTGGAAAAGTGTCGCGCTGATCACAATAATGCGGGAATTTCAAATATATATAAAGCGGCGCAACCAGTTACTTTGGGCTAAAGCTAACACGCAGCGAAAGCTCTCAAAAGGAAAAAAAAACGATTTTGAAACATTCTTCATTGGGGCTCCGCTCCTATTAGTCTTAGTGTAATGATATATAGCCTTTCTCGATAAATGGTCTATCTAACACTGAAAGAATTTTTCAAATCGGACCAATAGTTCCTAAGATGACCGCGTTCAACCAAACAAATAAGCTTTATAATATTTGTATAGATTACTACTCTTCTCTCGTACTTACCTCGAACCGTCATTCAAATTACAATAACTTTTGATAGAGTGGACCGATTTTAATAAAACAAAGACTAAGTTTCTCCCGAAGATATGCTTTATGATTTGTGATTGAGGTTTTATTGTGAATGTTGAACTTTAGCAGTGATGCGTTTTCATACAAACAGACAGACAGACATTTTCAAAAATGATTAAAATGTATTCTATTACTTATTATTACTTACCTGCAACATTTTTTCTCACGAAAATCAAAAAATTACAGACACGTTAGATTTGTTTTTTTTTTTTTTTCGAACTGACTACGCTATTGACCAAGCAAGGTCTTAACAGCTTCACCGGACTACTAAGGCGAGCGCTTAAGGCACTCAGCCAATTTTATTTTGACAACTAGCTCAAGGGTGCGCGGCATACCGTGGCTTTGGCTGTTGCCTGATACATGCAATTCGCGACCTATGTAAGCTAACCTAAGCTAAACTAACTATTCATACATATATGAGTTGTTGAAACATATATGTGTACCAAGCATACATAACTCAATAACTCTTATATATATTTCGTATCGGATAATATTCTAAACTATTTCAGTTTGATAAGGGAAAAAAGATAAGACCCTTCCACTTGCATGTGTAAGCGTGTATGCGTGCACGTGTGTGGAGGTGATATGTTTAATGTTGTCGCAGTGATGTAAGATTTTGTGTCACTGTATCGCGCGAGCAGCGTACTCAAGGGCTCCACGCCGAGGGAACGGACCTAGGCTTGAGCAGCTGCCGAAGGGGGCCTAGTCTGGTGTGCGGGAGCGAAATTTATCCCTAGACCACGGCGGCGTGATCTGTGGTTACGCGAGCGTGGGCGTGAGCACGCTCTGTTTGGAGAGACAGGCTGGTACTGATCGTTCACTGCCGTTATTTCATCGGGAGGGTCGGTAAAAATATGTCGCGGGCGTCTTATACAACGCGCAGCGTTTGGTACGGGTTCGTATTTTGCGGCGGATACCACTAACGGACTGGGCACGTTAGATTTGCATTCTTATTATATGTATAGATTATCTTCATTACTTATTGCCCATGTTATCTAATGTAATTAATATTCAAGTTTTCGCTACAGTATATACATATGTTACAATTAAATAAAATCAACTAAAGAGAATAACACAAAGCTATATGCAAACAAAGAGAAATCATTTATTATATCTCATATTGTGAAGATTAATTCTTGAAATAAATATGAAAACCCGATTCTAAATGAAGGATATTCGTTACCAAAGTGTGTTTAATTACCAGCTGTATTAATGAAAAAAAAAAACAATTTTTGAAGTCAAACTTTGAAATTCTGATCGGCAACCTTTTTGTGTGACGAAAAGAGGTAGGGGAAACACTATGTCGTATGGAGCGTTGAAAACACCAGTTCTCCTCCGATCACCGAAGTTAAGCAACGTACTTGAATGGGTGACCGCCTGAAAACTACGCGTGATGTTGACTTTTTATTTATACTTCTGTATTTAAAATGTTTCCTTGTCTATTGTGTATCTTTGCGACACATCCAGTTTTTTTTTTAATTCATGTTTTGTAAATATCACCCGTATTTGAATATATAATACAAACTTTAAAAAAAAATGTTAGTGTACCAAATATAAGCAATACATAATCATCAATGTTTAAATAAAAAAAGTGAAACTATTTGATAATCTACATCTATATATGATAAGATTGTAAATCTAACTTCTGTATTTTTAGATTTTTGTAAAAAAAAATGCAGGATTCTAAGCATAAGTAATAAAATACATTTCCATCATTTTTAGAAATGTCTGTCTGTTTGTTTGAACACGAACCACTGCTAAAATACTGCGTTCACTATAAAATCTCACCAAGAAAACGACGTTGTCGCGGGCACAGTTAATTAATAATATATGAAAAAAAAAAACGTACTACTTAACTATGAATAAAATGTATCACGCCTGAATATCAATAGTTCTTCCAACGTGTTTGAATACGGAAACCTTATATAAACATACCGGTAATCAACAGTTTCAACGTCCTTATGAGGTGAAATTAAGGGTAGCAGGGCTCACAGCAGGACACCAAGCCGTCCATCTCTGTTTGACTAACAACCACCAGTTATGGAAAGTTGGTAGTGTAAGATGCTAATTCGGAAGCTGTCGAGATAAAAAGATTCTAAGTAATTAAGGACTTATACGGTACTGGAGTAGTGTGATCTTTTGCAGATAATAATGCTAAGTCCATAAGAGTTAAGTTTGATACATGGTTATACACAGTATCCACTAATTTTCGTCTTATTAGAATTATTACAAAGCTGCTAAAAATAGCGAAAATTGTAAATAATCTTCTTTGAGTACATGTGTAATTCAATTTTCAACTTAGCTTTAATTTATCCTAATATATTAAAATAAAATAAACAGTAATAAAATAAATAAATTGACAACTTTGAAACATAGATAAAGTTCACTCATTAAGAAATGGTCAACAAATTAAGAAAACATTGTGCTTTTTCAGTCTCATAGAAATTAATGATACAAATTTTAAATATATTTGTTTATATAGTAGTTTGATAAAATAACAGCACCCGTGAAAACCAGGCATAACAAGAAGGTAACACACTCATCTAGAGACGATTGTACGTGTTCAGAGTATGGCAGATACAAAAATTTCCGAATTTCTTCTTTCTGTTGCTATGGTAGCTACAGTGTAACTGTACCGATGGGTACACGTGTAGTGCTGTAATGCAAGATAATATTGAGTAAATGCCAATAATATAGCTTTTGTCTTTTCGACAAGGGAGTTGGTATTTATAGAATTGAGACAAAAACCCAAAATTTATTAGTTTATAATTTCTCGAAGAAAAAATTATCACTTTAATATATTTTGCAAATAATTAAGTCGTTCACTTTTCAAACAGTTACTATTCACTAGCGATACTAATAGTATGTTCTAACAAAATATATTCCATAGTTAAGGATCAATTTACTGTGAAAAAAAAATGTAGTTACACTACAATTATATTGCGGTTTAACTCTTATTGGAAAATATAATGACAAGTAAGTAAGTTTTAATACAATACAATAAAATAAGTTCAACTATTTCATATATTAACCCGAGCATACAACAAACATTTTGATTCAATTTAAACCTAGTTAAGGTTCTGCCCGCGACTTCGTCCACGTGGAATAGTCACTCTGGGCTAACGCTAACACGCAGCAGAAGCTCTAAAGAGAAAAAAACCCCGATTTTGAAACACCTTTCATTGGTACTCCGCTCCAATTGGTCTTAGCGTGACGACAAATAAACTATATAAAACAGAAAGAATTTTTCAAATCGGACCAGTAGTTCCAGATATTAACCCCCTACAACCTCACAAATTTTACCTCTTTATAATATTAATATAGATAGACGTATAGATTAATATTGCATTTCCCAATAGTCTTACATGTCCAATATTTTATAACTGTATCAGTGAAAATCTTATTGGTGTTTTGATACACGATATATAGCAGTTAAGGCTGTCTGAATGGCGTCAAATCCTTCGACGCGACGTCAATTGGGTTAACTGCTGATCCAAGTCGGGACAGTTAGACGACTAATAAAGTTTTATACTATACACCAAGTCTTGAGATTACCGCAGTTCATGTTTTATAAACACAACATATATATTACATGGAAACCAATGAGATAACAATATTGTTACCTTAGGAATACTAAGCTGTAGTTAACTAAAATTAACATTCTCTATTTGTTCTTTATCACTTCTAAGGTGGCCTTCATCAATTGTAATATTTATTATTTGAACCCTTAGTAGATTTGGTAACATACAATTGGATGGCCTTCTCTTTTCGATGAAATTTACCCTATAATTAATAACAATAAACTGAAATACTTTATGATTCGAGCCACTAAATATCTGAGTGCTAATACTGTTATCTTCTATGAGTATGCGGGATTTCATAGAATTTTGAACTCGTGGAATCTATCGATTATAATTTACATATATCATTACATAGTATAAAACAAAGTCCCCTGCCGCGTCTGTCTGTCAGTCTGTTCGCGAAAAATCGTTGACAAATTAAGTACCAAAACGGATTTTCATGCGGTTTATCTACCGGTGGAAAGACTGATTGATGAGGAACGTTTTACTATATAATTTGTCAAGGATTTTTTCATAATCAGGGCTAGGGGACTTTGTTTTATACTATGTAATGATAATATACAAATACTAAATCGATAAACAAGGGATTATCATCCTTTAGGTGGAAATAAAGGTGACTAAAAATTTAAACGGAATTGCAGATTAAATATTTACATCACCATCTTCTTACTCTTATCCCAAATAAGCAGGGTCGTCACAACACGTTTTCCTCTTTCACTCTGCTCTGTGAGATGTCATCTCAGTATTTACACCTTTTTACACACTTATCATTTTTCACACAATCCATCCTCATCTTTTTGGTCTTCCTGTACAGCTATATTCGTCCACTTTCATACTCAAAACTAATTAAGCTTTTATATTATTGAAGCGAACATTCCTTTAAGCGCGTTGTGGCCTATCATATATTCATTTAAAACTGTAATATAATTATTGTTCGGTGTGCCAATAGACGTAAAAAGACGTAAAAACCAGAGTATAGAAATTTATAAATTACTAGCGAGCACGGCAAACGTTATCCCGCTCTGATTATAAAAAAATCCTTAACAAATTATATACCAAAACGTTCCTCGTGAATTACTTAATCCACTGTTGAAAACCGCATGAAGATTCGTTCAGTAGTTTTTGAGTTTATCGCGAACAGACAGCCAGACAGACGCGGTAGGGGACTTTGTTTTATACTACGTAATGATGATATTTAAATAATTCACACAATAATTAACTTCAAAATTCAAAACAGAACACAGTTACTCTATTGTATTGAGTTTTTTAGTTCTGTCGGCCGTCCTTATAGTAATAAAAACACTACAAAGATAGATATAAACCTTATAGCCATAAACTAAAATAATAATTCTAATTAAACCAACACCAAACAAATATCGCGTCGATTAATTTTATGTAATTAAATGACCTTTAACTTATACCAAACAACAATAATTATAATTAAAGCGCACACACACTCTCTATATGCAAAGAAGGCTAAATTACGACTGCAAATCACACCACCCTTTAATTAACAACTAGATAAACTGTGGCCGTTGTAACGACATCGCCACTTACATATCTGTCATCGTTAACTAGAGATTGAACACAATTTTAGTCTTTCAGTGGCCATAAAATCACGCTTCACTGCTAATGTTTATACATAGTGAAAAATAATTTGGCACGTGATAATTGTAAAGTGAATTTTATAACAAATATTTTTCACGCGGTGTGAAAAATAATTTGATAAGTGATATTATAAATTTCTAAGGCAGTTAGGTTTCATATCGTAATACTATTAATCCAAAAAATCCTGCAAACTATAATTCGTAGCGGTCCGTCCTATGACTGTTATTTGTTAGACGTAACATCTATTTAGTGGAGAGTTTTTTGGTATGTAAATACTTCTTTTATTTGTACAAGCGGAGGACTTAAAACTGCATGAAATCAATACAACCGCAATATAGTCACGTAAAATATAACAGTGTTTCTTTGTCTATCACCTGTGAAATAGCAGTCATAAAAAATAACTGCGATATTATTATATTAAAATGGCCATAAATTACATGCTCATAGGTGCTAATTAAAACATGTCCCGCACCATGTTTTGATTCCATCACGATTGTTTCCTTCGTCAAACGATGCAGTGTTATAGTACACTACGATTGAGCCATTAAGCACTGACGTTATTCATTTTACAGAACTTAGATTAAAAAAAAACCTTCTGCAAGTTTGTGTACTGAATAGTATCTAACATAAACATAGTACAGCTTTCCACTTTCCAACTGGTCCAGCAGTAACATAATAACGTTTGCATCGATCATATTATTTAAATAAATGCCTGTCGACTTTCCTGATATCCTATTTGCCCGAGATGTAGGCTAATGATAACTCTTCACCTAAGACGCATACCGGTGTAAGCTATCACGAGTTAAATCTAGCGTACGCCACTACACCTCTTAAGTGAATAAGATATACTTTATATTCAGTACTTTATCATATCTGTATATACAATATATACATACTAGGTATTTCTCTTGAGATTGTCTCCATGTTTTCAGATATGTCCGTGTTTTTGAAGTGAAACTTCTTTATCGACGTAGAGAGGAATTTTAGAGCATGTAAAAACGTATGTAACGTTTTTCGGTTACGCGCCATCTTAATTTCTGTACATTTTTCCGTTACGCGCCATGTTTATTTGTAAAGGTGCGCTCACAATGATCAGATTCCGTTTTTTTGTTTTAATTCTTTTTTTTTCTCTGTAAAGTTGTAAATATAGTAGATAATTTTTCGAAAAATGATGTCATAAAGAAGTTTCACTTCTTACGTGTGTACACTGATACACGCACGTATTTTTTTCTTTGATTTTTGTTTAAATTCTATAAACGATTAAATACATCTACCTCTTTTGTTTCTCAAGCGATTGTCTTTATTCTTTTTATTATCTACTGATGAGCTTTATGAAGTTGTTCATTTTATCCACTTTAAATGTTTTAAATAATAATTATAGTTCATTCTTCCCGCGTATTTAATAAAACTCCTAGAGCATTATTTTAAAGTATTGTTCGTTTCAAAATTATCTGCCTTATGTTTACTCATTTTAAGATTATTTAAAAACTTACTTTTAATTGTAATAATAATATTCCAAAGACTCGATAGACGTTTAATAATAATATAATGGTAATCTATGCTATTTGTGGTAGTTTAACCTGTGGAATATCAATCCGATGTCCACAATTCGAACCCCGGCATGTAGAAACGAATTTTTCAGAACTCGCCTACAATTGAAATTGGTAACACTATCGCCCGACGGTGAAGGTAAACATCGTGAGGAAACCTGAACCTGAGAATAGTCCTTGTAGTACATCTGTATCTGGGAAAACATAGAAATGTTGATTTCTCAGTTTGAAATCGCCAATATTTCGTGGGTTGGCGTGGTGATTATGCCCGTACCTTCCTTCGGGGAAAAGGCCTAGGGCCCTGCAGTAGGTCTCTTATAGGTTGATAATGATGATCTGATAGCAATAAAAGTGTGTAACTTAAATTATATGCTGAAAAATTAAAATCTTTTATTTACGTCAAACTGTGTGTTTTAGTGTAACTAATAATTGTCTAACAATATTATATTATTTTGAAAAAAAGACAAAAAAAAATGGAAGTTCTAGAAATCTTATGTACCCTTAGACAGGGCAGTGGGGACGAAAATCACGAAAACTCTAAGTAATTCATGAATGACCCCTGACGCTCGATACGGAATTTATTAAAGCTTATCTATCATCGGTGACAGTACCTTATATTTACTTGACAATTCATACTGTCCATATGTCCATATGTATACTGTCAATCACTCCGTACACTACACTAGTATATTAAAAAATAAATAAACAGTTACTCAAGACAACGATACAAATCAGACAGTAACTAATTAATAAATAATAAAAATAAACGTAAATTAATAATGTCAGGCGGTTTAATCGCTCGGAATAACTTTCGCAGAGCTTTCACTGAGCGAATCAATTATACGAATCGCTTCACTTAATCTATATACTGGAGTGATTTTATTTCGACCATGGAAGATTAATCTCTTTTGTGGTTGGAGGTTAATTTAATGCTGATCTAACCGATGTAAACGTTCGACAATATATTAGACCGTTGATTTTTTTACGCGAAAGGGCAATAAACTCAATGGCTATTCACTTTGTAAGTGTTACTTGGTAATCTTCCTTAATCTACATCAGATAAAGACAGTATCAGTGTGATTTACAGCTTTTGATTTTAAAACGAAGTAATATAGTAGATACAGGATAATTCACAGTAATATTATAAACTAGCTTTTGCTCGCGCCTTTGTTACCGTGGAATAGCTAAATTGGGCTGACGCTAACACGCAGCGAAATTTCTCAAAAAAGAACCGATTTTGAAACATTCTTTATTGGTGCTCCGCTCCTATTGGTCTTAGCGTGATGATATAAAGCCTATATAGCCTTCCTCGGTAAAAGAGCTATCGAACACTGAAATAATTTTTCAAATTCGGACCAGTAGTTCCTGAGATTAGCGCGTTCAACCATACAAACTAACAAACTCTTCAGTTTTATATATTAGTATAGATTCCAAGACATCTGCAACAATTTTTTTTAACAAAAATCTAAAAAATACAATCCCGTTACATTTTCATTCTTATTATATATATGTGTAGATTACTAATTCTTAGTTCCTAATGTATAATTCTACTTTACATGATCAAACTGCAATCCAGCCCTCAGGAGTAACACCTTATCATCAATCGGTCTTTATTAGGATCGCGTTATTTTTTAAACAGTGTTATCATTTATGTGATTAAATGAATATTGAGTTTACGTATATTAGGAAATACACACATAGTTTTTTTAGTTTGCTATAAGCTTCTGTTCTAGAAACACACTGAATCTAAAAACAAAATAATTGATCTTCGCTAAGGTTACAGGCCAGATTTGTCGACTTTTCCCGGGTCTGTGTTTCTTTAGATACGCCCCTTTTCCTTAGAACGTTAGTTAATTTACTTGAGAGATGTAATATAACATTATAATAAAAGTCAAATTGCCTTCCGCAGATGTATAATAAACACAACATATAATACAGGATTAGAAGTGTCTTGTTACTAACATCTTATGATATCGATAAAAACATATTTATAGAGATAGCTATTACTACAACAACTAATAATAAAACGCATTATTCCTATGCAATGGACAATAAATGATTAAAAACATCATTTTCTGCTGTTGATGATCCGTTATTAATAGTATTTATAATGTTAATGACAATGAAGAATTAAATTGATTATTTCCTAAAGGCGAGGCTTATTTGATAGGCAGGCGAATCTTTTACACCGCAAGCAGAAATCAAAGATGACTGATTGATACCGTTATACAATCTTCACATATATTAATTAATGTGTTTTATACTTGCTATGAAGTCGTGCGTAAATTAATATAGCAAAACAAATTAAACTAACGTAATTTGATACATAAAAATAGACCTCTGCATTAAACTAGCAATGATATTTAACCTCAAAACTTCATTTTGTCTTCTTTTTTGATTAGATTGTAATCTAAAACCACTACTAAAATAAAGAAATACTACTACAAGGCACTAACTAAAGATATAGATATTTAGATATAGAAGAATTGTGTCAGATTTCAGCAAATTTTAGTCTAGAAACATGTCTTCCTTTAAATTAATTTTCTCAAAATTTTACACCGTCTTTTACCCGAAAAATATTACGTGATATTTGCCTAAACCCCCTCTCTATAAAAGGTTCCCAATTCTATAAAACTATGCATATTGACAAAAAATTATGTACAAATAACATTTTTGATTCGAATCATTCGATTGAACATGTGACCCTTTTTTAAAGTAAATATTACCAAATATATACGGTAATATTTAATTTACCATCACCTGGACGCATCACCGATAACCGAACGGTGTATTAGAGATACCATGTGTGCACGAATGCAAGAAAAGCGGACGTAAATATTTATTCGTCTTGGGTAGCTTCCGCGATTGCACGGAACACTGAAATGGAAAAAGGTTTGAATCAATTCAACATCTGTACTATTCAGATTTACTTTATAGTTAAATAACTAGCGGGCCCGGCCGACGTTATCCCGCCCTGATTATAAAACAATCCTTGACAAATTACACATCAAAACGTTCCTCATGAATCACTTTATCCACTGGTGAAAATTGCATAAAAATCCGTTCTGTAGTTTTTGAGTTTATCGCGAACAGACAGACAGACAGACGCGGTAGGGGACTTTGTTTTATACTATGTAATGATAATAGCCCTCGTCAATCTTTTTGGCCTCTCTGAATATAGTAGGTTTGGCCTTTATTATTATAAGATGATTGATGATTATAAGAATGTAAAATTTGCATTTGTTTATCCTTGGGTTATCCCATGTGTAATATGAATTTGTGTTCTACGAAGTTATTCTCAGAGCGGTCAAAAAATTTGGCACTGACTGTAAAAATTAATTACATTTACACATTTACCCTAAAGCCCAACAGAATGACGACAACCGTAAGGCTTTCCAGAAGCTTCATTATACGCACGCAAGCATTGTGGAATGGGTAGCCTGGTACGGTGTTCTCACAGGATTATGACATGGGACTCTTCAAAAATCGATTCAAACACGCTCTTAAAGTTTGGCTACACAACGGTAATGCCCCTGGTGTTGCAGTGCTCCACAGGCGACGGTAGTCATTTAACGTCAGGTGGGCCGTCTACCAGTTTGCTGCCCTTTGGCATAGAAAAAAGTCGAGGCAGTCATAAGGCCTGCCTATAGAAATGAAAACTCAAAACAATAAAATAAACGTGTTAGTTCTCTGAATTGTCATATTGTTTATAGTGTGAATGATAATATTTAAATTGTAGAATTTGTTTATAGAAATTATTAACATTAGTGTGGTTTTCATATCTATTGGTACTCGGAACAATAATTATATACATTTTCCAAACAAAATCGGCTGATTGCCTTAAGCGCTCGCCTTAGTAGTCCGGTGAAGCTGTTAAGACCTTGCTAGGTCAATAGCGTAGTCAGTTCGGGAAAAAAATATATACATTTTTATAAAGTTTATTAATCAATGAAACGTATGATGAGCTGCTTTATCAATATTACATGTACACAGGGCCCTATACTACACGTCGCTAGTCTAACTCATAACTCAAGCCGCGCAATCACAATACGACCGGTCATGTTTAGATAGCATGTCATGACGCATAAAATAAATTTATCTTCTGCCAAAAATATCACTCAACGCGCCTAAAGTTTTCACTTCAAAAATAATTACGAATGTATATAAACGTATGACAAAACGGCTACACCTATATTGTTAATTACCTTTCTGTTGTTTGTAATTATAAGAACTAGGTTTGTATGAAAAAGAATGTTAGAAAAATCATGCGGAAAAGTGAACAATTTAGGTTAAATATCTTAATATATATATTTCTTGTGTGCGTGTGTATGTGACTGAACTCCTCCTAAACGACTGGACCGATTTTGATGAAATTTTGTGTGCGTGTTCCAGTGGATCCGAGAATGGTTTAGATTCACAATTGGACCCGGTAGGTGGCGCTGCGGTTGACTTTTGGGATTTATATTTTTTATTATCAAGGCAGGACAACGTCCGCCAGGTCCGCTAGTATCCATATAAAAACTGAGTAAGTCGGAGAGAAAAAGTGAGATCTGGACCCAACTATAGAGGTGTATCATCATTTAAAGTCACTTCAGTATTGAAAGTCCAAAAAGGTATTTGCCCAGCCAAGAACACTTAGTTTTATTTATAAAATGATCTGTCACATCAACGTTAATATTTGTTGTTGTCACAAATCATTTCATTCACTTGTCAAAGTCAACATTTACCATTTGGATGTGGCAAAAACTCTTAACATTTTATGTGACTTTACTCTGAACGGTGACTCGCTCGAGGCGCCGGCCGACACGCATTTTCGCTACAGAGAGAATAACAATGGGAACTGCTTCGCTCAGTTACGTTTATAGCAAAACAATTCACTTACTTGAGGAGAAAAATTACGGCGCTAAAATGTAACTTTAGCGATATTGTTTATAACTCTCAGCTAAAGTATAATGAGATCCGGATCATTACAGCAGAGGTTCCCCAGACGTTTTTTTCATAGACTACTTTCAAAATTTTGCTGGATCCGATGAACCCCCTGCAGATACATTTATACGATATTCCTAAAATTGATTAGTTAATTAATTAAGTGATTGGGCTGTGAGTGGATGGATGTCAAAAAAGTAAAGTTGGCCATGTTGAATATGCAATATACAAGTTTTTACAAGTAACAGTCACTGAGCTTTTTAAAACATTATCTGCCTATACATTGATAGGTGAAGTCAAGCCAACGTTTTAGTTCTTCACTATCGAAAGCAGATAAATTTTCGTGGACCCCACATACGAATTGTTAACCCACATTTTTTGTCATACCAACGTAGACTCCCGTCGCGTCTCCCGTGGACCCTTGGAGATTAACCTGGAATATTTTGGGAACTAAGGATATACAGTTTCGAATACGTAAAATAATACGTATAACTGCTTAACAAGTTACCACTTTCAAGTTGATAATCTTTAACCAAGCAACAATATACTTATGTGTTGCGGCTGCTGCTTTTTAAAGCCCTTATGCCTAATGTGTTGCATCTTTGGCCTAATTGTTGTTAAATCAAGGAAGTTTGTTGTCAATAAATATAACTACTTTTATTATAAACGAGTCACAGGCACCAGCTAATTTGTTATAAGTAGGCTTCTTATACAGAAATAAACTGTCACAATATCAGTTACGTTTATGGACAGACTACTACAAGTCAAGCACTAAAAGTATTAAAGTCGTAATTTTACAAAACTTTAAACGATGTATGGGAAGCAACCTAACACTATGAATATCTTGTGGTTTTTGTTGGAATTCATTCTGAAAATTTCGCACTAGTACCTTACTATAATATACCACAAGTTTATAAAGTAACAAGGTGAACATTATTGCAAAATTGCAACGCGCGTCTTTGCGGTAGTGTCGCGTGGTCGCGTCGTTCGTTCTTGTAGCGTCGCTTAACCTTAGGGGATATTATATCTACAATTAGTAACATTTTAGCTCCCTCGAGGCAAGTTTTTGCAAGCACAAGCGATGAGTCAGAGCAAGTCAACGATCCCACACACCGCTCCTTTGACGCACTTTTTACTTTCAACCTTCTTCTGCCTTTATAAAGCCTCCGGTGTATTTCATCTTATTATTTGCATTAACCTTTTTTTCCATCCCTTAATAGGTATGTCATTAGAATACCTATTATTACAGGGTATAATATTTTTATTTACAAGGTACACTTTTTTATTATGTAGAAAGACCAACAACTTAGGTATTAGTAATCAACGATAACTTTCACTAGAAATATATATAGAATGTTATCAGAAAGAAAATAAATATTATTCTAAAAGGCAACTAATATTTTTTCCAGAATTATATTCAGTTATCTATACTTATCTAACCATTCATAGAAGTACTAAAAATAAAAAGATTTCGTGGAACAGTCTGTTGTATCGAAGTTCCTTTCGTATCACATTATAGACATATATTAATAAACGTATTATATAATTATCGATTAACAAAAATATAATGCTGGGATTCGAACCTACATTTAACGATGCGGTGTCCGAACTCGTTATCAACGAAGCCATCATCACTTCAAAAGATTCAAAAGAATATAAGAGATTTATTATATAAACCGGGATGGCTCTCTAGTAAACAAATAAATAATAATGCAATTTGAAAACAAAACAATAAAAAAATTGGTATGTAATTCCTTACGAATCTGAATAGTTCAATCTAATTTTAAATTCTACGAACAAACTTCATTACCTGTGAGTTGAATATTAAACGTAATCTGGAGACATTACTTCATTTTTTTTGTTTCTCTTCACAAAAAGTGCGTTTCGATTCAACACACGGTCGTGCCCTATATTTTTTTTCATCAGATATATTAATTCGACCTTTTATAGCTCGCACTGCTGTGGAATCGGATATGGGTAGATTTAAATAATTGTAGATGTTAGTCGCTTTTTTTCTTATTTACTGGAACAAACATTCAACGTTTTTTAATAAATACCTAATTAAACAGTAAATACAGAATATATTAGTTTTTTTGTTGTTTTACATTTAACAATCAATCTTCTATATTATTACTTCTATTATCGAGTAGGTAAACTATTGCATGGTTTTATTTTTATCTACATATTATAAAATCGAATCACAATTTTATAATGTCAGATATAGATTCACTGGATGGATTCGATGTTTAATAACAATTATAATAATCGATATTTCTATACCTAAACATCGATTATTCGAACGATTAATCGATCTCGGATCGCCATCCCTATGTTGGAGCTTACCAATTTCAAATATACAAACAGAGAGTTTTTGGCGGGATCTTGGAATGTCATGTAGTGATCTTTATATTTTATCCATAATCTTGTGTTATTTGGTTCTTTCTATATTGTGTAATATTGATGGTAATTTACGTAATATAGTTTGGTTACTGTGCACAAGTGAAGTGGATCGGAAATAATACCACGGAGCATATCCCCTAATCAGAATCTGAGTCAGAATCCTCTGACTTGCCACAAAAACTCCCTGGAAAGTTCTAACAAGATGGCCACCATCTTGTTTGTTCATTGAAATTATATCAAGAAACTTGTAATACCGTTACTCACTTGATAATGGCAGTAATAGTCTACTAGAAGACTGGTCGCCAAAAATAAAATAGAAGAAGAATATACATACATCAATATAACATATTATATAGATACTTATTGGATTGTAATATACAATGGTTTACATATATTCTATGTTAATATAGTAAAACTCAGATAAACATATATCAGTACTAGCATTTTCTATTTACATTCGATTTTTCTGGATAAAATCTACCCTATGTTTTTCTTGTACATCTTACAATATGTATGTTTCATTATAATCGGTAGAATAGTTAAGGCGTGAAAGCGTAACAAAACAAACAAACTTACTTTTGCTTTTAAATTTTGCTAGGATATTACAATAACATACAACGCTACGGTCGGTAGCGACAATTAAAAAGAACCAAGAGGCAAGTGCAGTCGTTGACAGAGCTTATTCGTGAAATAAACATAAAAACCGTTATGATATTTGGAATCTGACCATAACTTCGACAGTCGCCATAATTTATCTTATTTTAAGTAAAAAATAAGACATCAAGTAATATCGTCTGAGAAACGTATATATGATTTGAAAGATACATATCTCATATAGTTTTAACGAGACGAAAAAATGCGAACATTGCTTTGAGATCAGAGACCTTTAGGAATCTGAGCAATATTTGTTATACAGTTGTAATTTAACCTATAGTAATTCATGTAAAATTGTATATTTTAGTAACGCAAGGAAAAGTTTTAATGATTTCAATTCAAATAACGTAAAGTAAGGTAACAAATGAAAAAGTTTCAATTACTATTTTGCATAATATAATGATAAGTATCAAGTAAGTTAGAGTTACAGGCAGATAGTGTATGGTGTCATCCTTTAAAAAAATCAAAACGCAGACGAATCCACGACCGTCTGCTAGTATATAATAATATTGTTTACACTTTACCCTCATTTCATTGAGTTTCTAATTCATCAAAATATACTTATAACGTAAATATTCCATCGAGAGAGTGACTAGTGCGCTTTTAAATTTTTGTTTTAATATTCATATACCAGTGTTATATTTAAACTTAATTATTATTCTTATCCAATCAACTCTACGATATAATTATAGAATATTTAAAAATTTTCACAGTGGTATAAGTCAACGGCGTATAATTAGGTAAATTATTTTTAATAGCTCTAAATGTGTAGAAAGAGCCGTCAACACGCTTCGTAGCTTAACCAACTACTTATTACCTCGCACCATGGTATTTACAGACATGTAGGAATATAATCCTCGACTGTCATCGTGTCTACTCGACTAAGTTTGGCTATATGTATATTGTGGAAAACATACAACACAAATTAATTACTTGCGCCTTCGAATTACATTTTTTAATCGGTCTCCTTCGTTTATGGTACTATTTGGCACAGACAACGCACACTCCGTATCTACATGACATTGCCGGATTTTTTTTTTATATCATAGGAGGCAAACGAACTGGTTGGTCACCTGATGTTAAGTGATCACCACAGTCCACAGACACTAGCAACACCAGGGGAGTCGCAAGTGCGTTGCCAGCCTGTGTTTGGGGAGGGGGGAAGGAGTGGAGAGGAGAGGAAGGAGGAGAGAGGACGTGGGCCTCCGGCGCTCTCACTGGCCGAACGTGTGTATTGCTTACACACGGTGCCATAAATTAAAGAAGTATTTTTTCATGTATGTTATGACTTTTAACGATATTATTGAGTCTTTCGAGTCTTATCAGTTTGGGATCGAAAGATACTTACTCCATGTATACAAATTTCATTAAAATCGCTTGGGCATAATAAAAAAAATATTTCCGTTCTTTGTGATTCTGAAATGACACATTTTCAGAATATACAGTTTTATTATATTTGCTTGAAAATAAATTAACCATAATTATATTTTTTATGGTTTCTAAAAGTAATTCTTTTAATCATATGGATAAATAGAGTATCCATCTTTTATTGTCATCGATTCATTGATTACTCTGTTTTTTTCTCCGAACTGACTTGGCTATTGACCTGACAGTTCTTTACAGCTTCACCGGACTAATTCTGTTTGTGGATGCGAGGTTTAATTTACGTGGAACAGTGCAGTCTAAAATTGGTTACTCTTTAGCAGCATCCGGGTAGCATGTGCAGGGGAATCAGAGGACCACTTCCTGCGGACGAAAGTAACACCAACCCTCAAGTATCATTACATAGTATAAAATAAAGTCCCCTACCGCGTCTGTCTGTCTGTCTGTTCGCGTTAAACTCAAAAACTACTGAACGGATTTTCATGCGGTTTTCACCAGTGGATAAAGTGATTCATGAGGAACGTTTTGGTATATAATTTGTAAAGGATTTATTTTTAATCAGGGCGGGACAACGTCTGCCGGGCTCGCTAGTTATTGATAATATAGTTTTATTCGGTATCTACTGAGGAATTACTATGCAGTCCTCGGCTATCTTTTTGGCCGCTCTGAATATAGCCGTAAATTCGTAATTCGGGCTTGCACAGTTACAGTTAGCATACTATTATAGACATCTAAAATTGACATTTGTTTATCCTTAAGCTGTTTCCATGTTATCTAGACTAATATTATGAAGCTGAAGAGTTGTTTTGTTTACTTGAACGCGGTAAAATCAGAAACTACTGGTCCGATTTGAAAAATTCATTCATTGTTAGATAGCTCATTTATCGAGAAAGGCTATATATCATCACGCGAAGACCAATAGAAGCGGAGCACCAATGAAGAATGTTTCAAAATCGTTTTTTTTTTCCTTTGGGAGCTTTCGCTGCGTGTAAGCATTAGCCCAAAGTAACTATTCCACGTGGACGAAGTCGCGGGAACATCTAATAAATACAATACAATACGTATTTATACCTAAATTTGTGTTCTGCGCAACTAATATTCATAGCGATCAAAAAGTTGAGGACAGTACTTCCTGTGTACAAGATTTCATAAAGAACAGTTTATGTAAAACTGTCATATTAATATATATTTTTTTATGCTTTGCGATTACTAAAGTTATTTTCTTGGTAAATTTTTAATACGCGATTTAAAAGCGTTCATGCTAATTGGCCTCTTGCAGTATCGCTTTTAATTTCATATCCAACTTTCCGTAATTAAAATCATAAAAAATTAAAATCATTAAAGTTGTTATTAAACTTGTTATTTTTAGAAATACGATGTTACAACAAACATAACAAAAATTTGATACCCGAAATAACAATATTAACATAATAATTACCATCGTAATCATTCCGGGCGAGATCACCGTATAAATCAGATGAAAAACACATGAGAGCTATAGATGTTTTTTTTCTTTGTTCGAAAAAAAATCAATGGGAACGGTCCGGCTTCTTCGAACGCCTAAAAATGTTTGGAGCGCGCCTCGTTTGGTACGGGAACGGAATTTTAAACAGGACTCCTTTCAAGGAACGTTGAGGATTCCTCGGGGTCCTGATGGAAAAGATTCGGTTGATGATTCAGAGCTCGGCCGTGACCGAGGCCTTGGAATAGTTTCGAACGTTCCCTAAAATATGTCAACAATTTTTAAGACGATGCTTTAGATTTTCTTTTTTTTTTTTCGTCTTAGAAGATCTTTAATATTAAAACATCCGAGGAAAAATAATGCCTCGTGTTAAAATGTTAAGTAAAAACATATATTTTATTAACACTTTTTTATTCATTCGCTTTCTTGTAATTGATTTTTAACTAACTTTTCCAAGCGTTAGATATTTAAAATATTTTGAGCGTATGTTACAATTGGATAACAATGAAAAAAATTACGTTATACAGAATTGTATGCATCTGCCTGAACATATCTTTAGAATTAAAAGAAAACTAAGGTTAAAAGAAAAAAAATATTACCATTTATATAATACACAAAGTTGTCTCTGGCATTGAATTGAACTTGAAAAAGTTTTGATCCATATGAGAATCAATGAGACATTAATACTCTTTGGAGAGCCACTCTGTACAGACTTATATGTTTTGTAGTTATTATTAAAACTTATAATTCTCAAATCATTGTCAATAAGCCTTGTGAAACAGTTCCCATCAAAATCGATTGATCAAATCTATATTACAATCATTAATTATAAAAAAAACCAAAACGCGATTTTGCAGACATACGTACATACCTTGTCGATATATAACAAGGTATTGTTATTGTAAGAATTATCATTTTAATTATTAAATTTTCAAGAAACACAACACCAATTAATAAACCAGTTACAAATAAAATTAACATGTTCATATATTTAAAAGTTAACTTACATTACAGTCGAATATAGACAGCTATCGAATTCTTTATCTGGATATTTAAATTAAAAATAATATACAAATTGTATTAATTTCAAAATCAATTAGTAAACTCTAACATTTAACCAAAATAATCTAATGAATGCTGGTATACATGTATGCCTCACTAATTCCTATTTACATGAGTAGCTTAGCTACTTTAGCTTAGTAAGATTCGCGTTGTTGCGTCCAAGGCAATAGCCTAAGCCGTGGTTTGGCCACTTTGCCACCCTTGGGCTTGTTGCCAAGCCGCTGAGATAAAACTATGAAGGTCCAATAGCGTTAATTAGTTAGAAAAAAAAACATCGAATGAATATACAACCTTTTTAAAGTAAAGTATATTTAATAATATGTAATCTGATTTACATAAAATCTATTGATTCAAATTTATCCAACACCATAAAATTAATAACGAACAAAAGAAATTCGCCCTCACCGTGCGATAATAAGACTTAGTAATCGTAACACTAATTATTATTATAAATACAAATATGAGTCTGTTTGCTTATTACGCTTTAACTACTCAACCGATTAGTATTGAATTTTGCATACACGTTATCAAGGGACCAAAAAAGGACAATGGGCACTAGTCGTCCAAAATCAAGTACTGTTCCCGAGGCATAGGTAAAATTTACATTAACAGTAGCGAAACCGCGGACAAAACCTAGTGTACTAATAATGGAGGTAAATCAGGAAGTTGCGTAAAAAAAATCGTAAAAAAATTTCGTACATCGAATAAATTCAATAAATGAAATTCCGCCCACTGATTCTTAAAATGATTATTATCTTCGCGGCAAACAATGTAACACCTGTCATAAAATGTGGGACGGGTGTTAAAAATCGACGGTGATTTTATTAAATCGTTGCTGGTGCAGTGCGGTGGTCTGAATCACAATTGAATTCGTAAAAGTAGTCTTGTACACGCACAATAAAGATGAAACTTATTTTAAAGAATACTATATTATGACTGCACTTATTTATTGTTAAGGTGGATATGTGGTGTAACTAGAATGTATAAGATTAAGAATAAATATATTAGAGGAAGTTTGAAAATAGCACCAGTGACAGAGAAGGTGAGGAGTAATAGGTTAGCATGGTATGAGCATGTTATGAGGAGTGATGAAGACCATGTAACTACAAAAGCTTTGAGTATGATGGTGGATGGATATATGAGTAGAGAAAGACCGAAAAGGTATGGATGGATTGTGTGAAAAATGATATGTGTGTAAAAGGTGTGTATACTGAAGATGACATTTGATAGGCGAGAGTGGAAAAGGAAAACATATTGTGCTGACCCTACTTAGGTGGGATAAGGGTAGGAAGATGAGATGAGAGTCTTATTTCACAGTCAAAAGCTAAACTAACATTATAAAGCTGAAGAGTTTGTTTGCTTGAACGCGCTAATCTCAGGAACTATTGGTCCGATTTGAAATTCTTTCAGTGTTAGATAGCTCATTTATTCGGGAAGGCTATAGGCTATATATCACCACGTGAAGACAAATAGGAGCGGAGCACCAATGAAGAATGTTTCAAAATTGACGTTTTTTTAGCGTTAGCCCAAAGTAACTATACTACGCGAAGGAAGTCGCGGGCATAAGCTAGTGTACTATATATACTTAGTCTTGCCATAAATACTGAAACAAAGAAAAAAAATTCTATTGCAAATAAAATGTATTACTTTTACAGTGTGTTAGTTTAATATATAAATATAAAACAATTTAAAATATAAAAAGCTTATTCGGAGTGGTCTCCATTGGCTGCAATACAGTCCTTTAAACGTTGAGGCCAGTTATCAATAGAAGCACGCACTCTTTCCAGAGGAAAATTCTTCACTGCCAATCGCACGGATTGTTTTAGGGACTCCAAATTATCATGGCGTTTAGAGCAAGCCGTACTCTTTAAAACTGACCATAAATCATAATCCAGCGGATTAAGATCGGGACTAGACGACGGCCAGTCTTCAGCTCTGATGAAGTCCGAAACGTTCGTTTCCAACCAAGACTGCTTAGACCGAGCTTTATGACCCGGCGCCGAGTCTTGCTGGAAGGACCATTCTTGGTTATTGAAGATGGTGTTGTTAAAGGGCTTCACTACCTTCTCAAGAATGGTATCTTGATACACTTGTGCCGATGTTTCGGTACCTTTCTCACAAAAGTATGGCTCAGTCACTCCTTTATAGCTAATACCCCACCAAACCATCACTGAAGTCGGATAGTGCCCACGTTGCACTCTGTCGACTAATTGGGAAGCTTCCTTAGAGCTTTGAGCATAAATACTGTAATTTTGTTTGTTAAAATGTTGATCACTTGTAAAATTTTTCTCATCCGTAAACAACATTTTTCTGTGACCTCTCTTTGCGTACCGCTTCAGTAGTTGTTTCGATTTTACCACCCTATTCTTTTTTAAATTATCAGTTAAGAAATGACCAGTACATCTCTTATAGGCTGCAAGTCCTAGGTCATCTTTTAAAATACGCGACATGGTTCTAGGTCTTCATCTCCCGGCATAAAATATTTGCTTTCAGACAGGATTTCTTCGAATTCTTTCCCTTACTGCTTTGACCACCTTTTTCGTACGAACACTACGTGGACGGCCAGATCTTTTTCTGTCACAAACAGAGGTCTCATTGTACCTATTAATAGCCCGGTACACAAACATTTGATTAATATGAAGCGTATGGAGAGTTTTAAATATTGTAGGTGGTAGAGCCACGTTGAAACTATTACTGGTTTCAGCATGAATGGGTCGGCTCGTCCGGGGTAGTGCCACCCTCTCACAGAAAACCGACGTGAAGTAACAGTGCTTGCATTGTTGCGTTTCGTTCGGTCAGTGAGAGCGCCGGATACCCACCTCCTCTCCCCTTCCCCGTTCTTCCCCTCCCCATCCCCCACTTCCCCACTCCCCTCTCCCCCAAACACAGGTTGGCAACGCACTTGCGACTCCCTTGGTGTTGCAAGTGTCTATGGACGGTGGTGATCACTTACCATCAGGTGACCCACATGTTCGTTTGCCTCCTATAACATAAAAAAAAAAAAAAAAAAAAAATTGCTTTTAGTTCCATACCTACTTTGTGTAATGCAATCACAGCGATTCGGTTCTCTTTATCACCCCACTCCATTTTAATATCGCAAAATATTGTACAATGTATTGGCGCCAAAATGAGAAAACTCAATGTATAATGATATAAAAATGACAGATTCCAAATTCAAATGTAATATTTTGTTTATTTTTATTTGTAACAATATTTATGGCCAGACTAAGTATATACAAGACTTACACTAAAGATTAAATATTTATATTATTTATAATACTAGCTGTACGCCCTGACTCCTCACGTGTATACTTAATGAAGAAAATGAGAACATATATTTCCTTTACAATACGATCATTTAATGAAACAAAATTGCAATTGAGCAACTGAAAGTCAATCTGTCAATTCTGTCATACTTTTAAAGTTCTTCCTTTTGTCTCACTCACTCACTTTTTTATTTGGAGATTTTTTAAACCATTTTCTTCACTTTTACGTACGATTTATCAAACATTCATCTTAACTACAAACTATCTCCTGATAATTAAAAACACAACATAAAAATAATTACAAAGAATCACAAATAGATGCAACCGTTCCGAAATGACGCGCTCACGTACATTGGGCAATTGATCTCTTTATACAGATTTTAGCAAATGGAATAATGCTCAAAAATTTAAATGAAAAAAGAGAATGTAACAACATATTTCCAACCCAATTTAAATGAAAATTGTGTGTTTGTGTGAGTGTAACCTGTTTTAATCCTACTTTCACTGTCCGGGACACAAATTGTCATTCTCAGATCTCTCGATGATTAATGGTGTACTAAATTACAAGGGGCCTCTGACGAAATTGGTCCCGAAAAGGGCCAAGGTCCGTCTCGATCGAAAAGCATTACACGGTGTGGGAACGTCCTGTTAAATTAATAACATGTTTTTATTTTTTATTTCATCTTTATGCCCATCGTAAGGAAGCAATAGTTGGTATTGATGTGATCAAAGGTTTATTACAGATTTCATACACATTTTATGGTTTAAAACGGAATGGCCTCTGATATGATCGGTATTAAAATTTTATAATTAGACTATCAGTTATGATGCTTGTTTTAGTACCAAGTTAAGTGCACTTTGTACTAAACCAAGCGTCAGCAGACTGGTTTGTAATGAGAGGAATGGTATGGAGGATCGAGTCCCCCGAAATTCTTGAAAAATCCTTGACCTCATTAAAAGCCCATAGTAGGATAGCTGAACATGACTAGATCGCTATTAATATGCATATGTATAGTATTTCAATTTGATGAGAAGCTTGCAGGATGGCATGACAGCGGTAATTGGCAATTAATTACTATTTGATACAGATATTTAGGTGATCGCCGTGGTTTTTAGATCACAGTGTGCTTAACTTAGATATAGTGTAGTCATATTGTCGTGTTTGATTAAAAAATGTGGTGTCGCAACGACACACGATAGAAGTGAAACATTCATATTACAGGATAACATGTTAATTAAAAAAATACAACAAAAAGCCAACGTCACGCGGTGTTCCCTGCCCCCACCGCTTTTGATCACACAAAAAGGTTGCCGATCAGAATTTCAAAGCCCTGCAGTTTTGTATTTAACTTTGTTTGAAAGACTATTTACAAAGCAACAAGAGGTGTAAACATCAGCCCTCTAAAAATATATAACATTATATAGCTTTAACGTTAAAATTTCAGTCATATAAAAACAATATAACTATGAGATTAAGAAATACCAACACCTTTTGACCGTTAATTATGAAAGTCGGTACATAGAGATATTTTTATGGAAAAGATTGTTGCGCTGCGTGTTCTGTTCCATTCGCTTTGGTCATCTTTTTTGTCCATTAGTCGCCACTTGGTGGCGTTGCAACGGTTGAACTTTTGGACCATTCAACTAAGAATATTTATTTATACAGAACATATTTTGCTAATCATTCTACTATTTTTTCCAATAACAAGACACTAAATAAAGCTAAGAAAAATACCTATATAAAAACCGTGAGAAATATGTATTGAAGTAATAAACAAATATCGGATCGACAACGTAATTTTCGCATCACGCTTTAATTTACGATTAATGCAACAGAGGTCACTGTATGCCCCACATTGTATTATTAACTTGTAAGCTGTCGATGGTACCACAGCCGAAAATAAACAGCTACCTGACCAGTGGTTAACCGATTACTACAACAAAAATTTAAAAAGTACTTCATGATTTTGAAACTTTTTTGTCATCGTAGGGATTGAATACTTTAAATATGATGGGATTTACTGGTAGTCCTGTATTGGCAGATTATCAACCTTTTTTTTATCGTGGTTAAATCCGTTATGGATGTCCACCCAGGGGAGAGAGTGAGGTATGTCCGATTCACACAGACTAAAACCCCATGGTGTACTACTGCCGCTCTGGGGTGGGGTGCCGCGAGATCTCATTAGACCTTTATCGTGTCACCCTAGCGACTGGCTGTCCGTCAGTAGTACTGATGTACCAACCCCACCCTAATCAGGAGACAATCTTGCACACCCAGTCTGTGCCGAATGGGAACATGGACATCCTCGACTCGTCTTCCCTAGGTCCAGTATTTTCCGGATTTTCAACCTAAGAGGATGTTATAGCTGGTAAAACTCAAACGAGTGGACAAAATTTTACATTTTTTATTATAGCTCATAAGTTATAATTTCAGCAAATTATATCATCGTTTGTTCTTCGTAATATTATTGAAATATTTATGCGATAAATTTAGTCCTTTTTTAAATCCTCTAGTATTATTTTTCTATTTAAATTTGCAAGTATCTTTTTTTCACCATTTCCTGTCTCCATTAGTATCAAAGGACACCATTTTATAAACAGTGTCACATCCTTAATAACTATTAGCAACTATAAAATGTGCTTACATAAATCTACATATTCATTTATATACTAGTACTCGTCCAGCGATCCCAATTCGAACATAATTAATCGATTTTATAAGTTTCAATATTATTACGATTTTACTTTGCTATAGACTATACAAATACTAATAAGTACTGTATGTAAGTTCGACGAATAGAGACTCATAAATAAAAACTTATACTCCTCAACGGGAAAGAAAAAAACTGTTTCCAATTGTTTAATCGACAGCACTAAAGTTCGTCAATAGCTACACAAAACAAAAAAGCAAAGAAAATCTGTTGACAAACAGAAGAGGAAGGAATGTGTTTCACTGTTTTATCTCTGCCTATATATAGAAGTTTAATATATGTTAATATATGTTGCAACACCATTTCACTAATGACCACAAAAGCGAATACACCAAATTGTTAGGAAAACGGTTTGGCCGCTATTCATTTTCTTATAATTCATCACTAGGTGGCGCATGTTTTATTGTTGTTAAATTTTATTTGCAAATTTAATGCAGATGAAATAAAACCGCGAGGCACATCTAATATTACTATATAATTACTATATCCGTTTTTACGGTTATGCAGTGAACCAGCTGTAATCCTTGAGATGTATCAAAAGGGATAGTATTGTAATATTCAGTACAAGCTCACGTATTGGGAACAATCATGATCTCACAGGGGAGGGGCACGTGACCCTTTCGCAAATAATAATGGGTATTCTCCATTGCGGCCATGAGATAATTTTAAGCTTTTGTATTAACGCTTGCGTAAATAATAGTATCACAGTATTTTTTACACAATCAAGTTAAAACATCTTTATTCTTGAATACTCACAGCCATTAATGGTTTATAACATTTTATTGAAGCAAAATAAATAAATAACCCGTGGGCAATCATAATAATTTTCTAATACGTTTAATTCCGACTAACTAAAATAATGGTATATAATAATGTTTAATAAAAATAATAAAAAAGAAACAATAAACACACGTATATACCTACCCTTAAACCTGCTTACGTCATTAGTTTATAGCTACATGGAAGTACATACAATTAATTTTTGATCTATTGATACTAGGATTACTACGACGCGATACAATGCCCTCATGAGATAACAGCTATGTTTATGAATGGCGAATGTTTTGAAAATGGAAATTACAAAAAAAAAATACAAAAATTATATAAAAAAAATAATTTCATCAATAGAACTACGGTTACCTCCTTCTTTGGATAAAGTAACGTTAGTTCGTAAGAGAGCCACTGGGGAAACAGAGACATCTTCTCGAGAGAACATATTATGGAGGTAATCACGACAATTAACGACGCATTTGCAATTTCCAACTTTAAGAAATCCAGTGTTCTACAAGAAGATTCCTCAAGTTCAAGTTTCCTCACAATGTTTTTCATCACCGTTAGCCGATAGTGTTACCAATTTAAATTAGTAAATGTACGAGAAATACGAAAACTTGGTTCGCACTTGACAATATTTAAAATTGGTAATAGAGAATCGATATTCGACCAGTCAAATCACTCGACAACCTCGACTTTTTAACAAAGTTAGTTGTTAAAAATCATGTCATAAATAATTGCATCATAATTTGTAATATACCAAAAACATATAATTTTATACTATTTTTTTAAGAACTCTTTACTATCCTTATCACTATGTTACAAGTAAAATAAAACGAATATATAAAGCTTTAATAGGTAACTTAGTTTAAGATTAATGTACATCTATTTGCATGGGTATCGAATATATAATCATTATGAGTCGCTCACAAAAGTAATTCTTTCAAACTAATCACGATCGCGCATAATTACCGTCTCGAAGCCGATTTTCACCGTGGGATATCAACATATTGTTAGCTGTAACGTTTAGTACACAATACAGGCATACCTTTATTGTTACCTTCAGGTACCGTGAATCATTCTTTCATTCATGATAACGACTCAAAGTAAATGGAACAAAATAAACAAAGTGAAATGTACGCGCTTAATAAGATTAGCAACTGTACGGCAGGTTCGTCCAACACGAAGCTAGGCATAAGTCGAAACGCAGCCGAATGGCGAACGTCGCGTCGCTCATTCGTATCGGCTTGACTCAGTGCGCCGGTTGTCACACGCGCGCTTGGGCTTTGACGTTACAAAATTCAAATTCAAAAACACTATAAAATTGTGACAACTTCCTAAATTTAAACTTAACACTATAAACATCAAGATTATTTCCGTGTTTGATATCGGTGTGATTATTCTATTTCATTAATTAGTGTCGTCTCAAAACATAATTGGTTTATATTGCGGTGCATGTAGAGACAAGTGCTTGTGACCTTCTGTGCTGATACAAAAAAGGAGTTTGCTCTCAAACTTGCCGTGAAGTGATGGAAGCATGAATACTAAAAAGGTTGAATGTTTCGACGATGATGACGATTCAGTCGGTGATAAGCCGAGTCTCAGCTTTTTAGGTGAGTTTTAATCACATTTGAAATGTAAACAAACAATTCATTGACAGTTGGACTGAAAATAGATTTATATGATTTATTGCGATATTGATAATAATTACATTATAATAATATTTCTATATGACGATAAACGTTTATTGTACCAAGATTTTAGCTCCAGATATTAAGAATTAATTGTTTTTGAGAGTCATTCCTCTTTTTTTGTTGACTTTATAAAATACCTTTAGTTTTTTAACGAATAAGTATACAAAGTAATTATCTATACCTTGAAACATAATCTATGCTATGATTAATCGTTAATTTTCTAATATTTCCTAGAAAATGTTTATTCCATTGTTATGTGGTAATGCATATCTTTTCAAAAGTAGATTGCTATCATATTATATTACTTTACGGGTAAGCAGCTATGACAATGTTTACAATTGTTGTGAACTGCTTAATAACTTCTCCTTTGTAGTTTGCGAGTTATGAACTTAAAATATCATTTTCATTACATAATGTGCAAGTCCAATAGATATCGAGTTCGAATAAGGATTCAAATCAGCGCCATTTACATAAATCACTGGTTCAATATATCACCTCTATTATAGCTTTAAGTAATTTTGTTTACATATTTTTTATATTAACATTTTATTCTTTTCTGGTTTAGTAATCGAATATTTTCAACGGTAATTGATTGTTAGCGTCTTTATTTCACCGAAAGCTGAGTTCATAAATCATGCTTAAATTGCATTATTTTATACGCATAGATACAAAATAACGGTTTTTCATCGAAGTTGTTTCTACGTTCTTAGTTTTTTTACACAGATTAGAAAGCTACATAATTATATTTGTATAATTCATAACGTAATTTTAACGAATAGATACTTAACACGTAAAATTTTCGGCAGATATATTAATTAGTCTATAAATTTACATATTCGATATAGTTTTTGTGCAGAATTCACGAGTTCGAGGACTTTATAGATTATTATCTATGTTAGATATGTTCATTTTCTTCGAAAGAGGTTTAACATTACTTAACTAAGAGAATTACAAAGATAACTTGAAATCGATAATTAAATTGTATAAGTAGGTCAAGTAATAATGGTAAAATTATTATTAATTCAGACAGAACACGCAAATCAACAAAACCATTTTAGAGGGAAGGAACTCGTTATCACCAGAATAAATAAGAGTATTTTTTGCATATATGCCGCTATTCCTGGATACTAAAGTACTGTTAACAATCTACTGCCAATTTTGTCGTAAGAATGGTGTAGTCAAAGTTTTTGTTATTTAGTATTGAATTAAAAAATGTGACGGTTTCATAAATTATATCTTTGAAACTTTTACAAGATAAATAATTCACGTTACGTTGATATTAGGCTTATTTCAGAAGCATTTTAATTACAAAAAACTCGTAATGTGTTTTCGGATAAAATTATTAAAAAGTATAGTTTTATTAATCGTGTGAGTAATTCTAACAGACCGCAATAGTTGCATAAAAATACGCAATACGTTTTCCAAAACTGGCGGTTTCCGTGGGGGTTGATTACTCATTGATGAAGGCGAATCATCTGTGAGTCAGTTGGTAGTCCACTGAGGTTGTTGCCCACGCTTTTCTATTTGTCAAATTAAACAAAATATGTAGGAGTGCAACGTTACATGTTATTGCGTTAGTTTATAACGCATGTGACACATACATCATACCGGCGAATAAAATCTATATCTATACTTATAAATAAAATTAAAGTATCTGTCGTTTCTCCGGCTTACAAACAGCTACAGGATTTTATAGAGTACTAGCAGTGCCCGCGACTTCGTCCCCGTGGAACTTAATGCAAAAAAAGTCTTTCACTTACTGTGTCTTAGATATTATTTATACATTATATAATATCCTGATTTTGTAGGAGATTTAATTGCATTTATTTACCTATTCTATTCTCGTACTTATCTCAAGCAGTCATTCAAATTGCAAAAACATTTGAACTACTTTATCAGTGATGCGTGTTCAAACAGACAGACAGACATTTGTAAAAATTATTGAAATGTATTTTATTACGTATTCCTAGACACCTGCAACAATTTTTTTCACAAAAAACAGTAGTCCGGTGAAGCTGTTAAAACCTTGCTAGGTCAATAGCCTAGAAAGTTCGATAAAAAAAATCACAGAAATCTAAAAAGTGCGATCTAAACGTTAGATTTACATTCTTATTATATGTGTAGAAGAAGATCATAGAGCTTACATATAATTTTTTTTACTTTACTATAGACATCAAGTAGTAATGAAAATATTTTATACCCATAAGAGTTATAGGAGTTAAGTGATAATAACGAAATGACGATTTAGAAAAATAAGACAGCCTCTAATTACATATAGCCTTCTCATAAAAACAAAGACGCAGGGTTTAGCTAATAGGTTTTGTATGTAATTTATGTCATCAGGTATGAATGAATGAATTCTTTATTGCACTTTTGATTTGTATGGTTTGATTTGTTTGAGGTATGTATAGTTTCAATTTTGAATATATAAAATATTTGATAAAATTAATTGGTAATTTACCATAACTTTCAGTTTCAGAGGTGTTAGTTAACGCACTATTGTTTTCCTGTGTTTTGTGAATTTTAAATAGATAATCAGCAATTCGCATAAAAAACAACATTTCGTGTTTATCATATTTTGTTAAAGTTTTGTAGTCTTTTTTAGATGATCCACGCATTGTTTGATCTCGTTTGCTTTTGGTATTATATTGTAATTTGCATACTATTTATACATTGCAGTAATATGTAGGTGTTATTTTAAAATATATTGTATTTAGGATACATGTTAGATGCAATTATTTCTCCTATAGCCTTAAATGGTGTATCCTTACCACCTGCTCTAATTTTCGGTATCTCGGTTCATTGATACAAAACGACGGTGGCATTGATAAGGACGTGAGGAATAGAATAAATGCAGGATGGATGAAATGGCGAAATGTGTCTGGGGTAGCTTGAGACCCACGAATGCCTTTGAAACTCAAGGGAAGGTTTATAAAACTGTAATAAGACCAGTCATGCTGTATCCATCGGAGTACTGGGCTACGAAAGAGACGGATGAGAGAAAATTACATGTTGCAGAGATGCGAATGTTAAGGTGGATGTGTGGTGTGACTAGAATGGATAAAATTAAGAATGAGTATATCAGAGGAAGTTTGAAAATAGCACCAGTGACAGATAAGTTGAGGAGTAATAGGTTAGCATGGTATGGGCATGTCATGAGGAGAGATGAAAACCATGTAACTAGAAAAGTGTTGAGTATGATTGTGGACGGATATACGAGTAGAGGAAGACCGAAAAAGGTATGGATGGACTGCGTGAAAAATGATATGTGCGTGAAAGGTGTGAATACTGAGATGACATTTGACAGGAGAGAGTGGAAAAAGAAAACATGTTGTGCCGACCCTACTTAGGTGGGATAAGGGTAATGATGATGATGTTAAATGCAATCATTAAACAATAATAATGCATTTATATTTGTAAAGATATTTAGCTAAATACCACGCAGTAATCATTCAACGAATATTTGTTGTCTTAAGAAGTAATTGATAAACTTATACTTCATAAAATAAATAGGACTATCAAAACCCGTATAACCCCAATGGGTCGAAAATCAACGGAATATTAAAATTTGCCGAGATATTCGTTTAGCAAAATAACCTTTCCAGGGCTTAAAAAATGCAAGGAATTAACCAACATATTTCATGACATCATTATTTTTGGCACGTAACGAGCAAGAAGTGTTTATTAAGGTGATGAATACGAATGTAACTTGATATTGGTCGCCATGCCATCCACACAGACAGGCGTTCGTTTATAATTATGACCTATCGTAATGGGCCTAATGCCGCAAGTTATTCTGTTTATATACATTTTATATGAGTCCAAAGTTTTCTTTGTAGAGCTGGTATATAAAAATGTTTTGTTTTAATACTTCATGTCTTACAATGAAAGGAGTGCGAGCTAAAACAATATTCGGGTAAAGAGTTTGACCAGTTTAAGCCATCTGATTTGGGTTAAAGATAAGCTATGCGGTTTGTTGAACACTTTAATACAATATTGAAACTTAAGGATCTCACTTCCTTGTGTTTACTATCAATTGTATAAAGAATTGTGTTCCGAGAAATTCTTTTTGTAATGGTTCCATTTCAAAGGTTTATAGAATTTTAGTAGGAATTATAGAAACCTAATTTGAATAAGTTAAAATTATTAACATTAGTCTGGTTTCGATATCTATTGGCACTTTGAGGAATAATTATATACAGTTTATTAATTAATCAAACATATGATGAGCTGCGAAATCTTAATACAAAACATCAATATTACATGTACGCAGGTCGCTATTCTACACATCGCTGGTCCGTAGCGCGATACGTCACGAGCATGTTCAGGTCATCGGAGACGCGTATCCATAAGCTTTTCCTCTACCGCTCAATAATCGCTCAGAAATTAAGCAAGCTTGCCAAAAAGTTTTTACTTCAAAATGAATCTAAAATAATGATGGCAGAGTGTTCTCTCGTATTAGTAACGTGGTGGTTTAGTAACGTGGTTTCGATTCCTATAACTCCCACGGAATTAGTGGACTAGATACTACTTGTTATATACAAGTCTATGATAAAATTGTTGGGTTCAAGATCAACGGCGGATTTACAAGTCTACCGCCTGTAGGCTATTCAAATTTTGCCGCCCCTAAGGATCTCTACAATTTGATAATTCATAATCATATTAAGTACATTTTTTCCGCCAGTGAAATGGCAACGTTATTGTTTGTGTTGTATCTACCAAATTACACCACCCTTTTCCCGTAATTACTATGATTGTGAACTATGGTGTCAATGGGTCACTTTCTAGAATTATAAATGTGAAACTTTTTAATTTCTGTAAGACATAAAAATATTAAGCCCCAAATTTGCCGCTATAGGCCCCAGCCTACTGGTAGATCCGCCACTGCTCAAGATATTGTTTGTTTGAACGCGTTAATCTGTTGAACTACCGGTCAAATTGGAAAAAATCCTTTTACGTTTTATGATCTACTACTTGCTGCCTGCGACTTCGTATGTTTCTATCTTTATAAATAATCGTACGATACATTATCTTCGTGTAACTAAGGTATCACCAAACAGAATGAACGCTAGAAGTACGCGACGCTTGTGAGGCGCGCGCTTTCTGCCTGAAGAGTTTCAGTTTAAATAGTACAACAACACAACGCGGTGTACTTCTAGTGCGACGCTAGTACGCGATGCTTGTACGGCAAGAAGCGCGCTAAGAACGCGTTCTGTTTCAAGATTTAACGGTTTATCCAGAGATCTCCGAGATAGCTCACAGATGACTGAATTTTTCAAAAGTTTTTTGACACTTATTGTTAAATAGCCTGTGGTCGATTCTGACTTATACGACAGGCTTTTGCGGAACAGAGTAAAAAACATCCGTCAATCATCACAAACTTTCTTGTTTATATTAGGTATTATCGAGGAAGGTTTTAAGCTAATAAGCATTACCAACAATCCAGAGCTGAGAGATTACCGTACATACTACAAGAAATAGGCTAAACGACAAAGCAGTGTCGGGAGTCCCGGCCGAAGGCGAATTATCCGTCCGACGAGATCCGAAGTTTAACGAAGTGGGCCGAACTGTGAATGCATAGCTTAGACTGAAAATGTATCTTAACGTACCGTTCTGTGATTTCCAAATTACGCTTGTTAAAAAGTCTCCTTTCGAAGTTTAACATGTCACTGTTTCAAACTGAATAGAAAGTTCTGTTGTCGTTGTTTTATGAAATGGAACATCGTTTCGCGGGCTCTTCTAGTAAACAGGGATATTTCAACAACAGGTACAGTGTTGATTTTAATAATCTTCTCTCGGGGCTTAAATTGAACGATGTTAATTTGATTTATCTCCAACTTTCCCACGTTTAGGTTCATTAGTTCCTCGTGTTGTGGGAAAACGAATGATATATTGATTTGTCGTCCGATACAGAAATCAAGCCCAATAAATTGTAAAAAAAAGAACGGAAACCATTATCAAAAATTGAGAACACAATATACTATATAAAAGGGACTGATTTAAATTAAATTGTGGAAAGCTGTTTTACATATTAATGTTTATTTATGAAGTTGTTCTGGCTAATTTGCGCTCATTTTAAATATATCGTTTTTTGAGTCTATATATTCTCTTGGCACACTTACTGCGGTGAGCAGTAGGTCGATACGACCCTTTACTATACAAATATTGAATCTCCGCTAATATATTCGCCTTTTTTCACCGAGGGATAATAAATACCAAATAACGCTTATTGGGTCGTTCAAGTATTACGTAATTGCTGACTCCCCCTCAACCCTTATCAGCAAAAGTAAGCAAAGCTCATATGTTCACATAAACATTCATACGTAACGACAAAATTTTACAGAAAATCAAAAAAACTAAATAATAAACATTGCTGACATAATCATCACCCAGACCCCCTTAAACCCCCATGACATCAAAAATAAGCAAATCAAAGAGCCCCCGCCCCCCTTTAGTGCTTACGTAATGACCCCTATATACATGAAGTCTTTTCAAACTGCCATCACGATCTATGCGCGTCATACTTGCTTTTCCTTTTGGATGTTTAATATTAGTACATTGATCAACTGTTTGATCGCGACTCGGAATATGATCGCTATTTTAAAGGCTTACATTAAATCGTCTTTGTACATCTAAGGATCATACACTTATAGGAGACATACGAGGTCTTTTAAACCTCCTATTATATCGCATACGTGTCATTCTTAGTTTTGTTTCTATCCATATAAACTGGTTTTTACTCACTATGTTTAGCTTGGGATCAAATAGCCGCGTGTAAATTTGTCCATCCGTAACTATAATGATACTATAATATTGAGACTAGATATTTATAAACACAGAAGGCATACATATGTACTTGTTATGACTACTACATATATCAATAAATAATATTTAATAGGTTTCTAGGCGCGGCCATCATTATTTCATAGTGTGCTGATGTATGTATTGCGAATCCGGCGTAAGTCATTATTTGAGAGTGGAACAAAAGAACTATTAACTTAATAACATGTCTTTAAATCTTTATTTGTTAATTGATTTTACGTTACGTAAGTTCGGAAGGAAACGTTTTTTTTGAAGTGAGACTTATTTAGGCGCGTTGAGCGGTATTTTTGGTAGGAGATAAATTTATAATTTCGTGTCATGACATGCTACGTAAGTATGACCGGTCGTATTACCCTTGCGTGGCTTGCTTTAGAATAGCGACACGTAGTCTATGCTACACATGTAATATTGATATTTTGCAGCTCATCGTGCGTTTCATTCATTAATATAATAAACTTTATAAAAGTGTTATAATTATTTCTTCAAGTGCCAATAGATGTGAAAACCAGTAATGTTAATAATTTCAATAAACAAATTCTGAAATTTAAATATTGTCAGATCACATTTATTCCATTACTTTGAGCTTTCACTGCTGCCGGCAGTCCTTATGAATGTCTCGACTATTTTTTCGACAAAGGTCACAAATTGACGGCCCAAAATTAATAAAATAATCATTATTCATTTAATATTATACTTAATCTTTGAGTAATATTATTACAAATCTATATCTTATCATATCATTAACTGTATAATATTATTATATCGTAATATTGAATCTTAAGTCAATCTTTTCATGTGTAAATATAAAAATTGGCTTAACTTGGAGATTTCGAAGATTTTTTGTGGGATTATGTATAATACTTGACTCAAGTATAAACGATCCGTACTAAGGAATATCCAGAATGTTCTTATAATGATAATAAAATATAAATAAATGGTAAAATGCTAATTCGGTGCTTCAATACAAAATATTTCACTTTAAATATACTAGAAATGCCCTAATATAAATCTTACGAGAAAGTTTCTGAGCATGGATGAATATTTGTTAGTCATAGACGGCCGCTTGTACAGTGTAAAGTGTAGCAAAAATGTGTAGTCTCTTTTAATATTAATCTTGCTACATTAAAGATAATTTTGCATACTCCATAAAGGAACTTTCAAACTCTAAATTTAATTAGGCTTGCATGATTTGACTATGTAACTATTAATTACATTATTTTAAGAAGATAAAGAGGATATGAACTTATATTGATAATTTTTTATGCCCTGAAATGAATAACGTGTTTGTTTGTGATTCAAAAATTATATAAACTCTTCTTTTAGTATAAGTAAATATTCATCCGAACTCTGTGACATGGTTAAGATATAAAGTAATACAAAATTAACCGCGTACCCGAGGAGTTTCCTATTGGCAACATTTTAGGGCTCATTCTATTCTTAATATCCTTTGTATATTAATTTTCAAAATCCTCTTTTGAATGCTCACCTAATTATATCTAAGGAACAGTTTAGAAGGTGGTAGAGCAACGCTGTAGCTATTACTAGTTTCAGCATGAATGGGTCGGCTCGCCCGGGGTAGTACCACCATCTCACAGAACACCGACGTGAAGTAACAGTGCTTGCATTGTTGCGTTTCGTTCGTTCAGTGAGAGCGCCGGAGGCCAACCCCTTTCCCTTCCCCTGTCTCCTTTCCCTACCCATCCCCCATACACAAGCTGCCAACGCAATTGCGACTCTCCTGGTGTTGCTAGTGTCTATGGACGGTGGTGATCACTTAACATCGGATGACCAACATGTTCGTTTGCCGACATTTGACATAAAAAAAAGTTTCACATCAATATATTTTACTACAATCCTACTGTTAGCACTATAAAATACTAACACAAATTTTAACTTTCTCCATTCCTTAAGTAAGGATAATCCGAAATCAACTTAATACGTACAACCGCTATTTATGTACGCATATCTTAAACTGCTTTACACAGTCACATAGCCTGATCCATGTTAATCCGTGAACATACGACACGCTCGTTTGAGCTCACATCGCCTGGTGTGGTCCACTCAACTACAAAGGGCTGTTATGGGAAGGGACACCCTCAGTTTTCACGCCTGCTAGCGTTAATGATGCGGGAATAATTGTCTTAGGGGGGAATTATTGACTCACCTGAACGTAAACTTTAATTGTGGCGTTTGTGTTCTGGTGTAGGGTTGTTTTTTACTGTTTTATTGCTGTAATTAATTTATGGAATTAAAGAAATATATGTCATGATTTCTATATATGTTATTAATTTTAATGATTTAATATGACATTTATAATATTTTTATTGCCTAAAATGATATTTAAATTATTTAACGGGACTTACTTCCGGTGTCGCTACAATACATCGGGGACCCGACCGGAATATGAACACTAACTAGCGCCACCCTATAATAGGGTTTAGCAAATGGGCAATATGTCGTTGATCGGGGTTCTAAATCGGCTGAGTGACTTAAGCGCTCGCCGTAGTAGTCCGGTGAAGCTGTTAAGACGTTGTTAGGTCAATAGCGTAGTCAGTTCGAGAAAAAGAATCGGGGTTCACTTGTATGACGAGGTTATTGTAAGGCGAAGCTCTGCTCGGATAAATAATCATAGTGCCTACAGCGTTAATCTTAATTGGTTTCTCTAACTGACCGAATATACGTTGATCACTACATATATAATCAAATGTTTAGTTTTGATATAAAAAGTGTGTCATGACAAAAAACAATGGGACAAATGTCTTCCAGATGGACGCCGTATCAGTCCACGACGTATTGACTTCAATCATTCCCCAAACCTTTATTTCAGTATAACTATTTATCAAGCACCTTATTCCTTACTAGCTGTGCCCGCGACTCCGTCTGCGTGGAACCTAATGTAAAAAAATAGTGACTAATAAGATCATCTGAATGTATTAAGTTCATTTATTCATCTACTTTTCTCTCGTCCTTAAGTTGCGTCGTCATTAAAATTACAATAACTCTTGATAGAGTGAAACGACTTTAATGAAATCAAGACTAAATTTTATTCGAAGATACGCTTTGTGATTATTTTATCGTGAACGCAGTACTTTAGCAGTGATGCGTGTTCAAAAAAAAAGACAGACAGACATTTCTAAAAATAATTAAAATGTATTTTATTACTTAATCCAAGACACCTGCAACATTTTTTTTCACAAAAATCTAAAAAGTACAGATACCTTATATTTTCATTGTTATTATATGTATAGAAGATTTTATTGCATTACTTTCCAATAAATCTTTAATTGATGATATTCTGTAGTTTTTACTTACAAAGTTTGTTTCCTCAGTCCTAGAATTAATTAATTATAGCGACACCAGACATACGAGCTTACAAAACTTCCTTGTCATTTCATATTTGGCGTTGTCAGGTATTACGAAGGTTACCAAGTCCTTTTAAACTTGAATCACTAAGGGTCGAAACCTGTTCACCTTATATCAACCGCATTTGTTCAGTTAACAACAGATGTAAGACAAAACGTAACCTAAACAAACGAAGATGTACCTCGAGTTGAAGGTACAGACGTACTAATTTGTACTATTAATATTTGTTCAGCTTTTACTATAGCAAACGAAACTCAACGAGTAAAGAATTCTCTGCTTTCAATACAGAATATTCAACAGCAAGTAATATGGACGTTGTTCGTTTGGAATTTAATAAAACAAAACTTTATATTAATAACAATTAATGTTTTACAGACAAATAGTGCAAACATAAATGATTGGGAAGTTATTTTAATACTAGCTTCTACCCGCGACTTCGTCCGCGTAGAATAGTTTCTTTGCGCTAACGTTAACACGCAGCGGAAGCTCTCAGAAGGAAAAAAAATCTCGATTTTGAAACATTCTTCGTTGTTGCTCCGCTCATATTGGTCTTGACCTATAGCATTCCTCGATAAATGAGCTATCTAACACTGAAATCGAACCTGTAGTTCCTGAGTTTAGCGCGTTCAACAAACAAGCAAACAGACGCTCCAGCTTTATAATGTTTAAAAAAATGCGGTAATAACATTTCATTGCTGTTGTATTTCAATAAGCCTCTTTAACGAATTCATAAGTGACATATTTGGTTCTTATTGAAATGGTGTATCATAAAAACTACCTATTATGCTACAATTGCTCACCTTTGCATCTTCAATTTAAACGGATCCCTCTATTATGAATCTGTTTCGAATCAATCAATAGCCTGCCGAGCATTATACTTACAATATGACCTCTGAACTTCCAACTACTTGGAACATGGACAACAAGACACCAATTCTAAATCTCTCGATTCCCCCATACATTACCATCAAAGAAGCAGCCTTACCGCAACATAATATCCCATATTTCAACCGAGTTAGTTATACGGCGCATCCGCTTTCTATTTGCATTGCTTGGGGTCAGCACGAGACCCCTATATGACTACCTGTCCTTCGATAGTCCCGCCCATTTGCCCCGGTGTTTAAAATTGTATCTATTGTTAGCTCGATGTATCGAACTTTTAAAATTTGGTTACATAGATTTATCGTGAGCAGATGCTTTCAATTATATTGATAGATACATTTTTATTACCTCTACGACGTATTGGTTGATGCACTTGATCAGGAGTTTACGTGATTGTACATTATCTTGAATAAACGAAATAAATCTTATTCATAAAGTAGAGCAATTAATTAGTTTTAGTATTTTTTTTTCTATTTCTGTTAGTTTGTTAATTTTCATATTATTATTTATACTTATCATTACTTATCTTATCATTACATTACATTACTGTTCGCAATAAACTCAAAGACTACTGAACGGATTTTCATGCGGTTTTCACCAAGAGATAAAGTGATTCATGATATATAATTTAGGTTTTTTCATTATCAGGGCGGAATAACGTCCGCCGAGCCCGATAGTTTATATTAAATCTGTGAAATAGTTAAATATTTAGTTTTATTGAAATTTCATTTAGTTGGAGCAGGCCGTGGTTACCTATAAATATGACTATATTTATATTTAACTAGCCACTACCTGCAACTTCGTCCACGTGGAATAGTTACATCGGGCAAACGCTAACACGCAGTGGAGGCTCTCAAGAGGAAAAAAAACCCCGAATTGAAACATTCTTCATTGGTGATCCGTTCCTATTGGTCTTAGCGTGATCATATATAGCCTATAACCTTCCTCGATAAATGAACCATATAACAATGAAAGAATTTTTCAAATGGGACTCATATTTCCTGAGATTACCCCCTACAACGTCACAAATTCACAAACTTTACCTATTTATAATATTAGTTTAGATTACAAAAGTGCTACTGCTAGTATATTTACTAATGTATATTCATGTTGATATACATAAGTATTTACTTTTACAAGTCTTGTTAATTGTAGAAAAAATTACTATTCATGGTTAGTAGATTATGGCTTTCGTATTTTTCGATAAGAAGAAATTCTGTTAAGTGAATTTAAAGCAGTTCAAAGCAAGACAATATTATGGGTTCTGTTGCCTATATTGTTCAGATGTATTTATGTTAAAAATGGAGCTATGTACCATATGTATGTATGTCTCATATCTACAATTCTATAGTAATATTCTATACGTCAATTCCTATTTTCAACACCTATTGAACCTTGTGAATGCCATATAAGTTTTACTAAACATAACGGTCCATTATCGCTAAACCTGCTTTATTTTCGGCATCTTTACGTCTAAAACAAAGGCAATGGTTTTAAAAACTGGATACATTTTGACAATAACTCGACTAGAGGTTAGAAGGCTACAAACATCAGGTAACGTTTTCCCATTGTACGCGTTCATACCAGCTTAGCTGCTGCCTAAGCTATTTTTATCCTCGCAGTGCGTTGCACTCTCCGTACCATCGGAATCTAATATGCTAATATAAAAAACAAACTGTTGATACAGGTGTATTATTCCATATTCGGTTTCATCAATGCGTTTGCTTTCGTCATATATAGTTATATTATTTAAACAGTGATTGTGTAATCATCATTAGTTTAACAGTGCTTTGAACTTAGCCATTGCTACAGTTGAATGTAATTAAATTCAGTAATCAAACCACTATTTATGATTGCTTTCCAATTTATCCTTTCCTAGATCTCTATGATGTTCTTGGTACCTATAATATTTTCAGCGAACTCATTGTTATATATACTTACTATATATATACTTAATAAAACGTGAAGGATACTTAAATTAATGCCATTATTTTTTAGATATTTATATATATTACATCTATTACGGTCATAAGCTTCAATATTATTGACGTACCAAAAGTTGTGATGAGTCGAATATATAATTCAGTAATATACGTTGTTTTTTATACTTTGTCTTTATCGTTTGACTAGAATCTCATCTGTTGTTAAATGGCGATATGGCATAAGATGTTAAACATGCTAAACGTGAGAGGGCATGGCTCTCAACTGCAGCTGTCGGAACACACCAATAGCTGCCTGGTGACAGAGTTTTAACTTAAGGGCGGTACCTAGCGAGGCAGACTTAAAATAATCTATGGTTTAATCATGATATTTTCCCTGCCGGAAAGCCCCGACTCATTTGCTAGGATTCGAGCCCACGTCCATTGAATACGCTTTTACCTAAGCGACCAATGTTTTGTTTGACAATTTTGTAAAACATAATTTTCTATCAGGTCTATTGACTCTTTCATGATTCGATTCAAAATGAAAATTATTAGCATCGATTGAATCTACTGTTCTATTAATCATTTACCGAAAGCCAATTTTGGAAATAATTAGATGAGCTTCTTTTAAGGCGGCTAAATCAAAATAAAGAATACCAGAAATTTCGTTACGGTTGCGAAGCGATTTGAATCGATTTTAACGAATTCCAAATCCAACTGACAAAAGTCTGTCAGTAGTTGGGGCTTACATTTTATAATATGGCTAATTGAAACGAGATCTTCGGAGCCACAGGAGGTAGAAAACCGTGGGTTGAAGAAATTAACTTCGTGCTCTCTCTTTCGTCATACGTTGAATAGAGATGGAAGCTTGTCTATTATTGTAGGTGAGCGGCCGGGAGCAGGTTTTAAAAGGACCCGTTGAGTGTCAAGTTGTTCTGGAGGTGATAATATTCAATGTTTAATACATTTATCCATTATTTGATACTTAATAGAATTTCCGAGTAACGTTAAAACTGACTTTTGTTATATTATCACAATATTATAACTCTCGATGAAGACGTCGTATTATTTTGATAATTAATGCATTTTACCACGTTTTCTTGTATGTTTGTGATCTGTTTTACTGATGTCCTAATGAACTCGTAAAACCTAGAGACTCTGAACATAACCTAGATTAGATAACAACGCTACAAAATATGAGAATTTCAGACAATGAAGTATTTAAACGGCATAAAATAATTATTAATGTGTTTATACACCACGTTTTTAAAAATAATAAAAAATATGCAATAATTTATCTTGACCTCATAATGAGTTGAAACCCCATACAAACTATTTCAGCGCTTATAAACTGTATTATTTATAAATTGTAGTTTTCGACACTTTTATCTAAAAATATATTATGCAGTTATCATATCACTTATATATTTTTTTTATATTATACACGTTCCATCACAAGTTAATTACTACTATATAATTCCTAAAGCTCGTCCATATCTATAGAATAAAAATGAAAGAAGAAAATCGATGAGAAATAAGATGTACAACTGTTTTGTCTTTGCATAATTATATTTTTTTAATTGGTTTTACAACGATTAAAACTAAAATGATGCAGCGACGCAACCCAACATGGCGTACCGTTCATATCGAATATGGATATATTCGATGATGTATATTTTATATTACGTTTCATTAAAAAAAAATATTAACCGGTATTTGATCGGATTTTAAAGACTGAGATGTTTATGACACGACACATTGGTAAATTATTAGACTTCTTATATGAAAAAAGTGTACAGAATAGAAGAAAAAACAGTTAAAACACGTTCTATTTTTTCAATTGAATGTGGACGAGAATACGATAATTATTTGAAATTCATGAGGACAAAAGAAATGCATTGACGTCACTCGAGTTATAAATTATGTAGCGCGTGTTTTGTAACTTTATAAAGATTTGTGTTATATCTTGTAAGTACAACTGCAATCTCGATTTTAAATAAAAATCTTCAATGAAAAACTGATCTACCGATCATCGTTAAAGTTGGCTAAGTATTTTTTCATGCAAAAAGTTTTTGTCTTATCCTCTATTTTTTGCAGCCACTCTCCCACATTATTACTGCCATGTCGAGCAATATTACAAGAGTCTTGCGATAATTTTAATGTTCTAACACGATGGTGGTCTCCTTGTTAGAACGTTCCAATGAGTTTTTGTGGCATCTCAGTATTCGTGCACCGTGGTACTTTTTCTATCTAACCGAACTATATTATGTAAAATGTCACCAATATTATAAAATATAGAGTGAAATAACACAAGATTATGAATACAATATTAAAGCCACCGAAATCCAAATCGAAATAATTTTAGATTTTAAATCTAATGTAACAAAGTTCATTTTAACTTCGACTACTTAACCATATAACTTTGATAACCCGTAGTCCTGCGTTTCGTTGATTTATTTGATCGTTTCGTTGATATATTTATTAACCAAACAATTAAAAAGGATATTTCGATATATAAGATCACTTTATTATTTTTGGATTGAAATATCTTTAATCAGTAAGAATATTATCTCCGATAAATCAATTTATGTTATCTTTATTTTAATAATATTAATGTGGGCTCTGTATAGAAACTGCTTTAGGAAATAGATTTAGGAATCGATAATGTGAAATTATTTAGTTCAACAACCTTTTTTAAAATAACAGTAATGTTTGTCAGCCATCTTGAACGTTTTAAGAACATTGAAATGGAAGATAGTATTCTGGTTTTAATCATTGCTGTATAAAATGTAATATATTTGATAATATAAAAACACTTGTAGTAAATACTATCGTCAATGTTTCTGATCTTATTTTAATGTCCAGAGTAGAAGAGTTTTGTGGAATAGTTTCAAAGAAAATATTTTTTGATTTAAAAGCTTTTTTGGGTGCAACATTTGAAGTAGTATGATTGATTATATGAACAAAGAGATTGTTTGTTCCCCGGTCATCCGAGACAGACCCACGTAGAACTGACCGTGCGTAAAGCAACTGACATTAAATTTCACGTTCGCCAGAAGAAGTGTTTGAAAATCAACTAATGAAACGCCATCTTTTGCCTTTTCTATAAACTGTACCCAACTATGTCCTCTGGATTACTTACCTATATTTATTCGCCTCGGTATTCAATACTTTTGGAGTCAGTTGGACATAGCAGTACACTATAATCACTTGACATCAGAAACGCTGCCTGCTTTTTTGCTATTTAATAACATAAAAAATATAGAAAATGATACGCAGTTGAAAAGTGTAACATTATCACCAGTCCTTTATGTCATCGCGGTATGACAAAGAAATCAAATCCGGAATACGGGACTTTCTCATAAACATTGTGATCGCTACTTAAAAATCAGAATGCGTTCAAAGAATTATTGCATACAAAGAAATTTGTAAGTACGATGTACTCATGTATTTAAATTGATTTAATTTTGAATAAAATTTTCATAAAACATTTTACTTTATAAACAAAATATCTGTATGTTTTTTAAGTAAAGTTAATGAACTTTCAATCGTGTAATGAATACAAACGTATACTTGCATAAGGATTAGCGGACATGTTTCAATCATTACAATTGATATATTTCTTCCAAAATTAGCGGGGACATCTTTAAAATTTTACTACAATAGATTCTAAAGAAAATATGAAGCGACTGAAAGTAGACGTTCAGAATCTTCCCAGAGATTAAAATATTTGATTATGAACATAATATTTCAAGATGGAAGCATTGACAGCTTTGTGTCTTATTAGAAAAATATTCAAATGCTCTATTATACTGCAGCCTTTAGTGATGAAACTATAGTATCTAAGGTACTTTCTAATGCACTCCTGTTTGGAATTTTGGTGGGATCTTGGTATGCTAGGGATAATGCTATTCTATAAGACTTTTATATTTTATACATAATCTTGTGTTATTCGACTCTATATCTTGTAATATTGGTGTAACATTTTACGTAATTTAGTACTAATAATACTCTAGAAAATTGGTTGCCAAAAATAAAATAAATAAACGCCCGCCCTGTCTCCAACCATCCTCAGATGGTCAAGTACATATACGTGTGTTCCGGAATTGGAATTTCAAAGCTAGTATCCGCATCTATTTAGCGTTGTACCATTTTAGGGTACGTTATCACGTTGGTGATATTCTAGGCAAACGTGAATCCAATACTGTATAAAAATACTCTAATTATTACTCCAAATATGAAAGCAGGAAATAAATCCTTTGACTTGAAATGCCAGACTGATTAAGATTACACCGTAACGCTACTCCTGATGAGTAATACAGAGACAGTATATTCGTGATAACATGAGTATAAAGGCAGATAACATTCATTAAATCAGAAGGGTGAGAGTAAGTAACTGCGTGTGCGCAAAGAGGTCGATCGTGTCTGAATGCATATTGCTATACGCGCCATGAAGAGTTATCGGTTATGGAAACGACCTTTGTACGTTTCTGCACACGATATATTGTGTATTAGCTAATGAATAACTTTTACTTGGTTATTCTGTATTCATCGAAATGTTAATTAGAAATATGTCGTCTCGATCAGAAGCGAGATTTTTCATCGAATGTATAAATCTTAGTGGCCAAATCCACTGTTGGGTGGTCAGCTAATGGATATCCAATAATCAAGCACAGTGCTAATGATCTATATATGGTGATAAATCCGTGACGGTGACTCTTTTTGTTTGCCCGGTTTCGCGATAACTAAAGAGTTGAGTGGCATGCACGTCGGCATGATAGTGACGATCAGCGATCGCTTGCTGATCTCGCCGTTGTTTTTGTATTGAACTTTGTTTATTATAAAACATAGTTTTGTGACATAACCTTGGTTTTATCAAATTATTTTTTTGTAAAGTGTAGTCAAAAATGTTTACCCCGAAGATCAGGTATGTCGGAATTAAGTAGAGGCGTATTATGCGTCTAATAGTATCTTAGACACTCAAATACACTGTTTCGGTAAAGCTAATTTAACTCGTGGAGGACTTTATGGCATGCTAGTAGGGTTTTTTCGAAGCTTAACTAGTTACCATTCTCGAATTGAATATCTGTCGCCAAACAACTATGTCGTGTTCCGGCAACTGCACTTGAGGGCGAGTTCCTCTAGGACTAAACTAAGCGCTAAACCGTGTTTACCATTTTAGACAACATCGTTATTTAACATCAGGGTATATTGTGGTTAAATACTAAAACCCAGGAAGTATTAAAAGAAACTTACTTATTTTTCCTTACGTCTTCGCCTACGAATTCTCTGGTATGTCCGGATGAAAAATAGACTATGTCCATTTTCATATCCCAGGCTAATCGTATATCGAATATAATTGCGATCGGTTTAGAGATTTGATATTGATAAAGTAAAAAAAGGACAACAAGCAAGTTTTGATTTACCATTTCTACCATTTTCTTCAACTTTTTACTTGAATCCATGTCTTTAATTAACTCTTTAAATACGCAAAACTACATTACACAAAGGTTCATTAATAACTATGATTCATTTCGATTGTGGACGGGTGTCCGAACGGTCATTAACTGCCAAATTAGAAAGATCTCTTATAAGGCCTTCTTTCGATGTTCACAGCATAATGTAATTACGCTGTTAAACTGATTGATGCTTCTTTAAAATCTCTATTGTATGCACGTCTATGTAATTACGTACTTGTGTGTTTATATTATCATATGTTTATCAGTACGAAGGCTGTGGCCCTTTTGTTTTGCTTTAGAAATGAATTTGTTTTGCCCTTTGCAACTGTTTGGATATCATCATTAACTTCCAAATCAAATGTCATTATATATCTCTTATTCATTGTTTTAGTGATTTATTATCATTTCTATAACTTTTTGTTATTTTAAATTGTAATTCTTTTTCTTCATTTTATTTCAGGTAAGGGTACGCCTATGGGCTCCAAGTGTACATATCTAATCGTGTTATGTAAGTCTTATATGTATATTAATGATAACTATATTCACTTTAAGTAAATCTTTATGTTATTTTATGCTTAAAGTTATTACTGTGAGTTAAGTAAAGTTCTAAAACGGACGTTTAAATCATTAATTTTCGTCAAAACAAGCATTTAAGTACCTTTACTTACTTTTAGTACCTAAGGGTAAGGGATCTTATTTTTAAAATAGTCTTGGTCATAATTCGCTTTAATCGATGCATGCAATTTGCGTAGTGACACACGATTTGTCTTTTTTTCACATACAGATAAACGGATGTTAATGCTTTCCGGTTGTCTAGTGTGTTTGAAAGATGCGAGTGTGTAAATTGTGTACGCGTTTTATGTTTCTTCTGACACAGTTTACAATTTACATTGAATTCTTTCGTTAATAACCAAACTCATCTCCGCTGCTGACCTCGGTTAAGCGATATTTAATTCTTTTAAGGAGTTGACACTAGTCTCGCGATGGTTCGATGATATGATATTTTATACGTGCAGAAATGTAGTGTAATTAGAGAAATGTGGTGTAATTAAAAGATATTAGTAATCATAAAATCCGTTTCTTATGCTATCAACTATATAATATAGAACAAGTGGCAGATACACATGACGGAATGTTTTGGATGGATATATTTTTGTAAGATCTGCAGTAAAAATGTTGTGTTGTAACAGTGTTGTAACATAATGTGTAAAAATACTGACTGTTATCACTTGTCAGACACAACGGGCCTAGAGATGCGTTTCTGGAAGTAATTTCATTAAACCTAATAAGTATAAACAAAAGCAAAACACTATGTAATTGATTGAATACAGCGTCGATACTAACTATAATTGATACTCCTTATTTATTTCGTTCTTAAATTTTGATTGAGGTGTACAAATTATATGTATTTTGATATCTAAGGTGTCGTGAAGTTATTTTTTGTTAGTATTATATCACGATTCAGCGATGATAAAACTGGCATGCGCGGTCCATGCCACTTTCCACGCTCATACAGTTATCTTCTATAAAGAACTATAAAAAGCTTGAGACAATTATTGTATTGTAGATTTTTATGTAACAGTATTAAAAGTGGCATTATTTTTCTCTCAATCACATTATAAAACACAAACAGCTGCCGGTATATATTATTTCCTATATGCAGATTTACTATCGTGCGATGAAATTCAAGAGTAATAAGTTAGCTTGGCTTGTGTGAATTAGCACACGCGATATGTAACAAGCATTAGCGGCGCGTGATTTATCTTATCACCTGTTATATAACCATTGGTGCGTGAAATGCTCCATGAGTACTCTGTTATGTATGTTCTTGGAATCAGCCAGTGTAGTGCAGTGGTTTTGAGTAGTTCTCGTAGAGTTATATGTAGAAATGACTACAGCAGTTATTGATAATTGCATACCTGCCACCACTGTACATACTCTAAGCTACAGTTAAGTCATTTCATCGTATTATAAAAATTCGGACAGACGCGCACTTTCTCAATGCTGATAAAAACATTCTCTAATCGCTGAGTATTAGTTATTCAAACTGAGACGCACATTTTTTAACGTGCGTTTTAAAAGCGCTCATGTTTAATTGGCTTAAATTTCATAATCATAGCTGCACCTCTATACTTTTGTAAGCGATCTCATAGCGATCAGTTTGATTTATACATGAACAGTATACAGTAAGCAATCGAACTTTACGTGTAATTCATAAACATTAATAATTTTATTATAAGCCCTCAATACAAATTGTGGTCGATACATTCCAAAGGCTTTTACAATTCGTACCGACCGTCGCGTCGGTCTGCATTACGAACGCAGAGTAAATAACTTAACACAGAGGGTCAACTAAGTTCATGATCTATTAAAGTGGATACGATTAATTGTACAATAAGCTTTAGTTATACCGTGAACGATAACGTATTGAAACCAATGCATAATGCTACACAAGTATCTAGGGTTAAGTAACTGTTACCAAATTAAAAATTAGTCGACTTGAAATCACAATGAGAGAACCTTATAAGATTTTGATCAGATTTTGATTTATAATAGGACGTAGGTAAATATTTTTTTTAATAAATGAGAACACTATACATTACATACTTCTAACTGTAACAGTTTATCTAATGAATACCTAGATAGCTCCCAGATGACAATTTTTTTCCAACTTACTCGACATTTATCGCTATATTTTGGCCATTTTTTTAAATATCTTCGTAAATTCTACTCTATGTATTATTCGTATGTATAATCCATATATATATGTAATGTAAAGATTTATCAAAATACGTTTGGTAGTTTTTTACGTGAAAAAACTAAAACTTTATGCTTTACTTTACTTTTACATTTGAAAATAAAATCATAAAAGTATAAGAATACAGTAAAGGTTTGTTTAAAAAAATGTAAGACAGAAATGTTTAAATTATGCTCTTTGAGACTTATATTTTTAATCTATACCCTAATTAACAATATAAATAGTTGTGAGAGTTGATTTGTTGTTAGAGGTGTATTAGAGTTGTTGAATGTGATAAGTTGACTCACCGATTCGCTATTGTACTGTGGAAAAGCTGCTTGATGCGATAACAGTGCACAATGAATCGTCTGCAAAGTGTGCGGTGCGGCGGCGGTGGTCAGTCCGACAGCGTTCACCGTTAACAACTTATAGTATAATGGGACATTCACACGAACTAGATTTAGTTGAGCGATTGTTCAAGTTAATGTGATATTGTGATTGAAATTAGTTATGTGGCTTGGCACTTTGATAGTGGTCTACAAGTGCCCGTCTATATCTCTGTTAGAAATGGAAATTGAAGTACAAAGAATGTCGCATATTTCTTCCCTTCTTATATTTTGAGTCTTTCAAAAGAGTCAGAAAAAGAAATTTTACGAAGTCATATTGACGGCGATGATTCTCAATTAGATCTTTCACTAACTGTCGCCGTTACTGTTGAGGTTGTACCGTACATAGTATTTGATGGTATATAGTCAATCGTCGAGTTAGATAAAAAAAAAGTTAAAAAGAGCTTAACTAACCAATATGTATTCTGACGCTATATTATCTGAGTCAGTTTATTAATTTCTATACTTTGAGCACGATTTCACCTCAAATTAAAATGTAACCTAAAGTGGTAACATGCTATATCTAGAGAAAGGCTATAGTACAGCTGCCGGAACGTACTACAGATGCTTGACGACGGAGTTTCAGCTGGAGGTTTGCAGCTAACCGACTAGCTTTAGCTATCACCATGGTGGTTTTATCATGATATTTTTCTTGACTGGAATCTCGTGACTCATTACAGGATTTCAGTTTAAGTTGATCGACGTGGAGCTGATGCATCATCGCTTCAGAACTCTCGAGGTTTCTTTCAATTTTGCGGGCACATGTATGCTTTAAACGTCATTGTTCTGCCGCCAGATATGCGAATAAATTTTCAAGTTTTATTGAGACTGATTATATTCCTTATTTAGATATGTGAAACCTACGCCGGATGTTCGCCTAATCATTAAGCGTCTGTGGGTGTGAAGCATCAAGGCAATTGAATGTTATGTAATTCTGCTCTTATTATTTTTATAGGAATACATTATTGACAAAAAAAGAACTTGCATAGATGAAATGGTGTCTTATTTAAATAAGCTATCTACTATTTACCGCTGGTATCAATCCATCGAATGTGTCGGTGCAGGAGAACTGTTACGGCTTGTTCCCTGTGTACACAATTACGAAACCCCGAACACAAATCCATTACAGGCGCTCGTAAGCCGTGTTATCTCATACTTTGATGTTCTATTTCCTGTGCTTATCGTTACTACTACTATATTCGGCCGAATTTGAAAGCGAATCGAACTCGCCAGAGAATTTTTGAGGCATCACTTATTTCATAATCGTGGTCGCTTGCATCGATAATAGCAAATACTTTTATAAAAGCTCGTTTTACAGATTGCATTGTAGTACGTTACTCTTATTATTCTCACATAGAGTACATTCTTCTTCTCGATGACTGGGTTGTTTCTCGAGCCGGTGGTTGTTTTAACTTTCATAATCACCTTTTCAGGGCCTAAATTGAATGAAGTATCAGTAAGTTATCAACTATTAGTATATTCATTCAATCCGTACCTTCCATCTTTGTATAAAGAGGAGTATCAGAATACTGAAATCTAAATCAGTTTTTGATTATTTTTCTACAGTTATCGGCAGTTCTCGATGCTAACGCGTCCGTAAATCGTGTCGATTTCGTATGTATGAATCTAACAATGGACCTGAGAATTTGGTGAGAGAGAGCATTGTGAATCCATAGCCTATTAGAGCCTTTTCTAATGCCTCTTTGGCTAGCTATTACTCTTACACTAAAGATCTATTGCCAAGAACCTAAAAGTGTGTTAAAAATGAACTTAAGAGTCAGTCCACCTCTAGGTATTGGTAAGTCGCTTTCTTAGATCATATCAAAGGCATATTATATAAATTATGAAAAAGCACGTATATTTTTTTTAGCAAATGATATAGTGTAGAAACATTTCATAATTTTTAGTGTTTTACACTACAATGACAACGGCAATTGTATAAACTAATTAGATCATAGTTACTCTAAATATGAAATTTAATATTTATCGTACATTGTTAATATAGTGTATCCAAATTATTCAAATTGTAGCTATAAATTTCCGAATTTATCGATGTCAACATTGTTATCTCATTAGTCTTATTAATCGAACTGTCTAATTAATTGACAAATATGATCAAGTGTACGATAACAAGTGGTCAATGTATTTGGGTGTTTATTATTCAAAATGTAACACGAATCAATTATTAGTATAATTTAATGATAAGGAAGATAATGATTCTATTTCTACAAGTATTATTTACGTGGTCTCAATCTATTACACATAAATAAAATATCTGTTGTTACTTCGAATTAGTGTCTGAAACGGTTGACGAGATTTTTACAGGCAGATAGGGCAATCTAGCTAACAATGTCACAATTTTCCATAGCAGTAGAGTAATAATAATAAAGTTTATTAGAATTAATTAAAAATCAGTAAAACGGTTAGAAAGGTTAAGCAGCAACGTATAATTAAAAAAACAAAAGACAGATCATATTTCATTAAATAAAACAAGAACTTGAAATGAACAAACAAAACCGTTTTCACTTGAAGGAAGTCGAAAGCCACAGCTAATTCATGTAACATCAAATAGTGTTTGGACGATGCGTGTGATAAAAAGCTTGAACTCTCTGTGTTAGTGATTTCCTTTGTTCTCGTCTCATTTCCACTGTACAAGTTAAAATCCATTTGAAAGCGATTTATCAACTATAACTCCATCACCACTTACTCTTAAGTATAACTGCTTCAAAACGTTTTAAGAAACGTCCTTTTAGTACCTGAGTGGTACGTACAAAAACATTTTCACACATACTAAATCGGTACAAACTAGTCTCTGCAATATCAATAAGAAATTACATTTGATCGACACAAATTACTTTATAAAGAAAGAAAAACGTAATTGCTAAGTAATTACTTTCATTTCAATTGCAGTTAATAAGCTTTAAAATACAGGCGCCCGCTACAGGTAATTCTTCATCCCGCTTTCTAAGGTCCAATTAAATGAATAGCCTACATTTCAATCTAGATTTACGCAGCGGAGTCGGTGGGTTTGATGTCAAACTGTTTATCGATGTACCTACTAGCTTGTATTAACTTTCTAGTTCGTCTGCTCCAATGGATGTAATACGTAGGTCTTAAATCGTACAAAGTCTATAATATATTTTAATAATAAGCATACCCGTGTTCTAATTGAAAAACCTACATGTAGCCAAAATACAATGTATGGTGTTTTTTTAATATTAGACCTAAGTACTGCAGAAGTAAACCTGTAAGGAATCCTGATTACAAGATGAGCTATGAAAAATGCACGTTAAGGCAGTTACAACAAAGTTGATTCTATGATGCCTTTAGGGCGAGCTATAAAAGAAATAAAAACTCCGTTCTGAAGCTTAGTTTCAGTACTACGGAATCCGCTCGAACTCTCAACAAAGACAGTCCAGTCGTACTTAAAAACTGGACAACTCAAATATGAACCAACATTCTTATGTTTATCTGTACTTTCGAGACTTGATAGGAATACGAATTTGTAAGCAGAGCAGACTAAAGCAAAGAATTTAAAACCATTTCGAATAATTCATGAGCCGTTTCGTTGCCATAAATGGTGTTCGTCGAAAGTGATCCCGAATGCTCGCACTACTGGTTGCCAAAAATGGTCAAGGTACCATCTCGATACATTTTCTAAACAAAGAAGAGCCAATTTAAAATGAACTCTGTTGTGATGATAAGAATTTAACCAGTGACCTGAGATTCCTGAATTGCCTTTACATGCGCTTTTACCATAGCTTATTGCTGCAAGTATCTGTCTCATGTATTTTGTTTCTAATCTCCAGGGATCTTATAAGCAACAATTTTCTTGTCTCGAAGAAAAGATTATATATAATAGTGGCGCAGATTATAAAGGTATCTCAAAAAGGTCTTACCACATGTAGATTTATTATTTAACTACCTTCTATCGTAAGTGCATCAACTTTGTGTTCAGCTATTTGGCCTCGTAAAAGTCATTCATGATTATGCTTTACATAATATATTGACCTTAAGTAAGATTTCAGCTCGAATTGGGAACATCTCTGCTGAGAAATGAGGTGATAGTCACACATAATAATCACTTTTAAGTCCATCGAGTTTTATGGTTATTGTTTACTTCCATTACAACTACGTATTAGACGTAATGTTAACCTACAAAATGTTCCCTCATACATGCCGTTCACCTTACACGAAAAATCATAAAGCACTTATCATCTACCGAAAGTGTACCAACGCGACGGTATCTTGTTTAAACTGCTACTTACAAACCGTAGCTACCTTCATCCATCACTTTTTCTGAGTCCTTATCGATACCGGATCAACTCGCTTTAGCTTTTAAGAGTTGTCTCCTAGTGTTAGTATAACAATTGATTGCGTAAACTGGCCACCTGGCGTTTGCATCACTCTAATCGTTTGATTGAGCTGTTAGTGAGTCATATTGCATAGGTTTATGCTTGTCACTAACTATAATAGATGTATTATTATTTGACATTTCAGTGGCTTTCATTTCATATAGTTCATTTTGAACTATGCCATAAATACGTACAGATTCGTGTACGCTAATCCTTCGTTACAGAACCAGATGTCTGTGTATTTTGTATTCTATCTTTTATAGGTACACTACCATAATCTTACTTGATGTTATTACGATGTGGACCAAAATGTTAAGATGTTATTACCAAAAGAATTGACTTTCCATTGTAGCTGCCGGAATTATTATATACGGGCTTGTCAACGTTTAGCAACTGAACATGGCATGCCACCTTAACTGTTTATAACTACGAACAATAACTCAGTAAAAGTTCTCACGTCTCAGTTGCAGTAGATAAATGTAACTAACAGTTTACAGAAATGCGAAAGTGAAAATAAATAAGAAAGTGTGCCTTCTAATAAACATAATTGCGAACGATTTCCCGCGTTTAGATGGAAATTTAATATTGTATGGAAATAGCACAGCATTGCGTTGTCATCTCTTGTAACTTTATTGGTTGGTTCTGTATTTTAATTCAATTATAAACATACTAGTATTTATTTATTAACTATTATCCATTTAAAGGTATAATCTATATTGATGGTCTATTACTTTTTAGAATCATTTGAACTCGTTCAGACTAAACTTAGGGATAGAACACTTTTCAAACCGAAATTATGTATCATGAAGCTTTTCTATTAAAGCTGTAACTATATAGCCAGATAAATCACAGGCTTCCAGACTACGTCGGAAATAGATGTAGCAATATCACCGTACAAAGGTCAAGATCTGGTGGCAGGCCTAAAAAAATACTAGCTGGACGTGGTGAAAACGAATATAAAGGAGAACAACCCCTTACGAAAGAATGCCAAAGACCGGGCAAAGTGGAAGTAGTTAAGTAGGAAAGCAGACCCTGGCACCAGGCCGGGACAACGCTATGAAAAAAATTAGAGCTAAGCAATAATGTAAAATATTAACACAGGTCACTTAAAATCAATGAAAGGTTACAATAAACAATTAAGAGCCCAAAACGAATCCACTGGAATATTATATATATATATATATATATATATTCCACCGGCGTATTAATTTTCTTAGACACAAATAATACTAAACAAGACGTTAAAAATTAAATTGATAAGAAAAACATATTTTAGTTTATTTCTATCATTTGCCATATCTCGGACGATGTCCTATTTTATAAATTCTGTTCTTTATAATTAATCCTTCGAAAATTATCGCAAAACTTCGTGTTATCAAAGACCGTTAAATTCGCTGAACAAATGCCGTCAACGCTAACTAATTGTGATATATTTTGTGATGTGATGTCATCACTTAAATATTCTATTGCTCAATGATACCGCCTTGTTTTGTTCACAATTTATTAACATATTGGTTCAATGACGCTGTAACAGAACTTTGTATTTTGTTGTTTTCGAGTAATTAGCCTAAGAAAATCGCAATAAATTATTTTCATTAATAAAAAAGAAATTGGAAATTTGTAATCCATTGCATGTGATTACTGCGTTATATTATTCGTTGTTGTAAATTACCACCTCTAGTCGTTATTTGACGGGAAACGGATAGTCCGGTGAAGCTATTAAGACCTTACTAGGTCAATAGCGTAGTCAGTTCTAAAAAGAAAAAAAAGACGGGGAACGTGACTACTAATATGTAGGAGTATTAATGTTCTCAGCTAAACCCATCTGCCGTTTAGAACTTCGATGATTACATTAAGTGTGTTTTGAAGTATAAAAAAATATTTAATTTTAATTGTAACTTCGTACTGAACGCAGGATCTTAAAGGAGCTTAAATGTTCTCACGTTATAGTATTTTTTTACCTACAAATCCACATTGCAACACTATGTATCCAGTCAGTGCCTAAATTATTTGTTGCCATAACAATTGCGTTTACTCTATATTACTTATGCGAATAACAGACATAATATAAATAATGGTAAAAGTTGATATAAAACAAACAGCTAGAAAAATAATACAGGGCTCATTTATATATTGTCTAGTATTTTATTATTATATTACGTTGTAATATAACAGATTTTAAGTTGACTACCAGATTCTTAGTAGACCCCCTTTGTAATATAACGATACTGTAATCCATGTAAAATTTATAAATACAATTTTCTTAATGTTTTCTTTTTCTTTTGTTTCAGGTAACTAAACGAAATCTAGTAAACGAGTGCTTACTGTACTCCAAAACACCAACGTAAATGTTTATTTTTATTATTATTGTTTTATTATGTTCATACAACAGGCACAAACTGAATTACGTTTTGTCACCTAAATTTACAGTGTACTGTGGACTACGGACGTAAACATATTTACTTAAAACGTTACTACAAGTATGATGATGTGCAGGAGAGAAATCTACGTCGCGATTGCTTCGTTCGACACAAACTCGAAACAATTAAATGTTACTCTGGATTATTTATATACTAGCAACCTGTAATTGAATGTTTAACATTTTTAAATCTATTACAGTATTTATATTAGGCCAATTGTGGCCGTGGTTTCACCCATATTTGTAATTTTGTTTTACTCCCCATGTTCAAATATTTACGGATAGCAATTTCCAGCGTAACGTGATCGATTAAACGGTATAAAAGTTGATACTGAAGTGCTGTCTACTGGCGAGTTATATTTTAAACGAATAACTTGAAAACCTTAGCCAACTCGCATCCGCTAAAATGATTGTAGAGTGTAGATGATTGTAGATAATGCGTTGATAATGAATATGTACGATGAAAAGATAAACCAGATCAAAGTTCTTGCCAATTCTTGTCGATGATTACGATTTTTCCGAACCGATGGTAGTTTTGACATTCATAAACGTCTTCTCAAGGCCTAAATTGAATAAAGTTTTATTTTTTTATTTTTCATGACGATTCGTCAAACGAAATTGATTTTTTATTTTCTCGAACTGACTATGCTATTGAGCTAGCAAGGTCTTCACAGCTTCACCGGACTACTTAAAGTTTATTAGTGTGAGATCTAATTATATAGTAAAGGATAGGACACTTAAAGTGGATTTTAATTGGATATAATATACAATCCTAAATCTGTGTTCTAATTAAGATAAATACCTTCAAATACCAAGAATAATTCCTGTGCAATACTACGATTGTAATATTACAAACCCAAGTTTTAATCGGTCAGTTTTATGTTATATATAGTTGTGCCATTAGTGAAGTCACGCATTTCGCGTTAAATTCAATATTATCTTTAAATAATATGAACGGATTACGTATTGCTTCGTTAGTCACGAGGATAGTGCTCTGAGACAGTCCGTAACCGAGTGGCCGCTCCACTCTAGTAAGAAACACATTTTGAGACCTACCATACATTTTTAAGTTCGCATTATCATCAGCATTAATCCATCTTAGTAGTTCTGTTTTATCAATTTTGAAATCTATTCGAATATTTTCTTTATATCCTTGTTAATTTAATGTAACTCCGTAAAAACATAGATAAGCTAGATTTTGTAGACCGGCATGATTTTACAACTAGGTACAGTCACAGAGTACTAATTCTTTTTTTTTTCTTTTTTTTTTATTGTAGCTCGGCAAAGTGACTGTACTGTGCCTGATTGTAAGCACAGTACAATCCAAAAACAATGGCGATCACCGAAAGACATACTATCCATCGCCGGTCGCCGCTGTCATGCCGGCCTGAAAGCCATTCTGTGTTTCAGGTTCTGTAAGACCAAGAAAAGATTTTATTAGCTAAAAATCTTAGCTAAATATCGGGATCTACAATAAGGTCCCAAACCGCATTGCCAATGTATCGGACAATAAGTTCAAGTGCCGCGCTAGCTCAAGCAGATTTTCCTGTCAAAGGTTCCGTATATGGTGGATCATTAGGTGAGCACTGGTGATTGCAGATGATTTCCTCTGTACATTAGCTAGTTAATAATAATCTACAGCTGTGATTAACATGCAAAATTAATTCTGGTATCGTCGGAATGTGTTTTAAATTGATTGTACTGTATTGCCGTTACGAATGGTGATAAGAGTATTTTCTAAGTCCGCCTGGCTAGTTACCACCCTCAAATTGAAAATATGTTGCCAAGCACATGTTGGTGTGTTCCGGTAGCTGCACTTGAGATCCAGTCGCCTCTAGATCTGGAGTGTTAAGCGTCTCAGAGCACGTCTTCATTTAACATCAGATGAGATTGTTCTTAAACGCTAAAAACTATGAAATATTAAAAAAAAACGTATACGAGTGCTTTCTTACGGTCTAAATTGAATTAAATATTGTTTGTTTACTTTGATATTGAATTTCTATTAAATTGTTAGTAAACTGGATAATTGCAAATTAAAAATTCCTTATTAATCTAACTGAATAGCGTACTAATAATATGTTTTGTAGGCAGCTCCAAGGTTTTATGTAAAATAAACTCTGTTAAGCAAGAGTTAATATTCAATAGAATTTATGGCCAATTTCAATAGAATAATAAAATTGACAGTTTATAGGAATATTAAAACACGAGCGAGGTAGGTACTGCAGCTGATGCTTCATTAAATGGATTAACTATACTTCTACCAAATTATTTGCGTCGGGTGGTTATTTTTTTTTATAACTGAAAAATATGTCATTGGCGAATCTATCTATCTAAGCTTTGTTATCGCTGTAACCTTCCGCATTTGAGGTTGACCCTAAAACATTAACAATAATATAATTCTCTAGTATTATTATTTGATTTAAAAAAACACAGATATTAAGGTCGATTGTATTATTATGTGTTTTAATAACTTTATGAATGTATAAATTGCCTTGTGTTCGTTTTATATGTTCATAAATTTTTATTTTTGTTTGTACGCGTAATTATTTTCATTTCATTTAAGTATGGCATGAACATTTGTTGTGAAAACTTTACGGGAAGTATATGTCCATACCTGAATTGATAGACTCGTCGAATTGAATCGTCAATGATTCATTAGAAATCGTAAAAGAGAATTTAAATTAATTAATTATTTATTTATTTATCATCAGCATAGCATAAAGAAATTGTTTATATGGGAACAACTTATGTGCTATGAAAATTACCAATAATACTTTTCGAAAGCATGAAATGTAAAAGTAAGATTACGAGATAAAAATAATTAATGCGCAATAAATACGTGCTGAGCCGCGGGCATAAATAGTATCTAATAAAGATAATATTGCTTAAACTTGAAGCTTCTACTCGCGAGCACCCTTCTGCGTGTTCTGTGTTAACTGTATTTATTTTGCCGAATTTTTACTTGCACGAATACTGCCAAACGTGACATTCTTCGTGTTTAATTACTTCATACTAATAAACCTTGCATAGAATCCGTCACAGCTTGGATCACTTTGTTCTGGCGCATATATTATTTTATATTATGGACAGAACCAACCACCGTGCAGTGGAATCGCACAATGATATATAATTTCCTAATAGCCCAAATTGTGCAGTGATTACCAACCGTAGCAGTTTCCGAAAAGTCACGACGATAGATGAATTGTATAAATCTAAAAACTGTAGTAAAAGCAAAAAAAAAATCAACATATATTTGAAAGTATTATTCTTTTTACCAATCATGATACTGTTAAGGCTATTTCACAACCTCCCTCCATTACGGTATCACATTGTACCGCAGCAAGTACTCATAGTATATTGGCTTTAGTTGTAACAATGGTGCATGGTATTCCGATGGCATCCGTTAGACATCGACCAGTTCCAATGAACCTCTATTCGCTTATACACCGATAGTGATAAGTATTCTTAAGAATACAGAGATTGGCAGTCGATTATTTTGAATTCGTCACGGTTATCGCTTCAAAAGAGTTGTCTTTTGCATTGACACGTATGAAAAGATTATTGGGAATTATTCTTTTTATCTAAGCGACTATTTTATGAATACTTTTAGGTGTATTCTAAGGCAAAGCTGTGCAATATTCATTGTTTATTTACTGTTAATTCGTTACTCTTGTAAGACTTGGCAAATTAATTTCTCCAAGGATTTCTACAAAATGCATAGGATGAGATGAGTTAGATTAAATTTATGCCGTATTTTGCCAAACGTCAATAAAAAAAAGTCGAGACAATAAGGATTGCCGACAGAAGTGAAAACTCAAAACAATTAAATAAATGTCTTCTCTTTTGAATTTTCATATTAATTGTAGTGTGAATGACAATATTTAAATTTCTGAATTTCTTTATTGAAATTATTAACAATCAATTAATAATCAATCAAACGTATGATGAGCTGTAAAATATCAATATTACATTTACATATGCCCTTATATTACGTGTCGCTAGTCAGACGCAAGCCGTGCAAGCGCAATGCGGCCGGTCTTTCTTACGTAGCATGTCATGACGCGAAATTATAAATACCGTTCAACGCACCTAAAGAAGAGTTCACTTCAAACGCTCCAATTAGTTGTCTCCGTCACTTATAATATAAATGTATTTTTGTTGGAAGATAACTAAAATATAATAATTCATTAAAATGTCTTTTAATTTCTGTATCAGCTAACGATGTAGAAAATATCAATTATTTGAGATTTATTCATATCGAAGAGATAGATTGCTCCGCTCTTGCATTTTACTCGGTCTTGTAAAATGATTAACGTTTTAAGTGGTCCATTTGATCAGTGTCAGTGATTAGCCGTTGAGAGTCATTCGGTGTATTACTTCTATCTAATGGCTCCAAGAATAAGCTGTTGTATTTTTATCAAAAATTGTAATGCAGACTGTAGAAAATTGGTATCTCACATCAGCCTTTTTGTATAATGGACCACTTTGTCTTTATTGGGAACGTTTGTGCTCTTCCTCGCTGTGTCTCTGATACACGTTGCATTTGAAATATTTTGCTATTAGAATATTGGTAAGATATTCTATTGAACTATACAGTACTATCTGAGGGTATATTTGTTTATGCATGTGTACATAATTTTTTCTGATACGTCAGGATACTAACCAAATTGCGCTTTTTTTGATAACATGGATATATTACGTAACAAGATTGTTACGTATTTTACTCGCTCATTTACTCTTTGCTATCTATACTATAATATTAAAAAGCTGAAGAGTTTGTTTGCTTGAACGCGCGACGCGAACTGGTCCGATTTGAAAAATTCTTTCAGTGTTAGATGGCTCATTTACCGAGAAAGGCTATCTATCAAACACGCTAAAGCCAATGTTTCAAAATCGTTTTTTTTCCTTAGGGAGCTTCCGCTGCTTGTTAGCTTTAGTCCAAAGCAACTATTCCGCGCTGACGAAGTTGCGAGCAGAAGCTAGTATACTTATATATTTATTTGTAGCAACTGAATCGACTTTCTGTAAAGTTGTTATTTTTATAAAATTATTTATAGTTAGTTTTTTTATTTTTGCTAATTTTGACTGATCATAGAACTCAAGTATCAGAATTTTAGGTTATTGCCTTTTACCGTGCTATTTGCAATCAGGAATTCCGTAGTTGACCGTCGGGCAAAAGCGTTAACTCTTGTACTGCTGAAAGTCAATATTGCTTTTAATTGTTTTTTATATCAACAAGTGCTTGAGTATTTTACTGAACCGTTACAAATATAATATACTGAAAACAATTGATACGTATACAATTTTGCCAAAGTTTGCGTGACTGCAAACACTGAAGGAAGGTTCAAATAACAACTAATTAATCGTTTCGCTGTATTTAATTAAACCCAACGAGTTCAAAGGTTAGGAGGTTCGGTTGGATTTTAGAGAGAGACTTTAGAATTTAATTGAAATTTTAATTGGACGCCGTGAAAGTTACACTGTCCTGGGATGAAATAACTGTTGTTGAAGATGAAGATGCTAATGTTATTGTGGATAGGAATCTAAGTTTATGAGAAAATATTCTCTACTAACATATTCATATAACGCAATTTCAAAAAGTTATTTTAACATATTTTAAAAATTTAACAATTAAATTTTCCCACGACTTTGTCTGCATTGTTTATCACCTTAACAATTCTATGATCAGTGGAAAAAACATTAAAAAAAATCAAAGATATACTTTGGTTACAAAATGTATGTGTAAACAATCATTGATATATAAAGACAAGCTATCCCTTCACTTCCTTTCTTCTGCGTATGCGCAACTCATCGCTTGCCCATTTCACACGTCGCTTATAATAATCGTGGTTTCTTAAAACTTTTTTAACTGAATGAAGTTTCTCGTGACAATTTTTTTAAGCAAGAATCAAGGGTCTAAAAAGTAAAATTTAAAACAATAATCGAAATCTATCCATTAGTCTCCGAGTAATGTGCGTACAACGACAGAGCTCTATAATTTTATTTACTATACAATAGTAGGGTATATATAAAAGGTATATATAAAAGGCAGATATGGACAGAGCGAAGTGGAGAAGAAAACAGGAAGAGAGAGATACGTAGGGCGTAATTAAGACATAATAATTACTGTTAAGGAGCCATACCTTATTCTGTACTCAGAATAACAACATATAAAAAATGGATGATAACACGCTCGAACATATAACACCGATGTATGTGGCTTCGAGTCTTACATTAAACCTTAGATTCGGTGGAAGAAAGCATCATAATAGTGAAGTATAGTATAACAAAATGCTATATATATAGCTATACCATATAGTAAAATGCTGAGACATTTTGTAAGACTAGCTAGAATTTTCTAGTTACAAATATGCCATCTCCATGTCTACTATACCGACGTGCCTGATGACACAATTAGTAGGTTCATCCATCGGGCTTTGGACTCTTCGGCGCGGGACGTTGTGGATTATAATGTAAAAATAGCTATAAAAGATGATAATGAAGGAAAAAGCAATAATCTCAATTACAAATCCGAAGTATAAAATAGTAAAATAAAAAATAAAGTTACATTTAAAACGATTTCAACATGATTAATAAAATAAACGAAAATAGAAAAAAAGGTGCACATCAAGAGTCTGAGCAATAAAAAAAGAATATGTTGCTAAGAACCTACACGTGTGTTCCGGTGGCTGCATTCGATTTTCGGCTACATTTACACTTAAGTCTTAAGGAACGAACGATGCATCTTCACTGGGCACGTGCCAAAGCACTCCAGGAAAACAGTTTGATTGTTATGACGAAAGACTAATTCGCAACGAACAACATTGTCAAATAAATGGAGCGTTCATTTCAATGGCGATTTCATAACTTGACAACGAGTACGTACGTACGTGTACACTCGTACATAAAGTTCTGAATGATTGTAAACGTGGGCGGACTCGACCCCCGTCCACTCCATTCATGTATTGGGCAAGTTTTGCCCACGCGCTAACGGTCCGTTTCGCCCGGCTCGACGTAAATTATCAAAGTTAATTAATACAAATAATACGTGTTTTACCGTAAATTTAACTGAATACGGGAAGCGATTAATCGCTCTATGCTCATATACCTGTAACGTCCATGTCGAAATTATATTTTGATCGATGTCGGAATTGCTATGCTTAAATGTAAATAAACTTAGCTATAATGTATAATAAGTGTGTGGGTGGTTTCTATATTAAAATTATCTATGAATATATTTCATTGGTAAACAATTTATTCAAAGAATTGAAGCGATGATGGCTTAGTTAATAGCGTCTTCAGACACAGCGTCGAGGGACGTACGTTCAAATACTTGCAACTGAGCTTCCGGTGAAGAAATACATCGTGATCAATCCACAGCCTAGTGGTAAGGTTATTTCTAAGTCCGCTTAGCTAGGTACCATCGTCAAGTTGAAAATTTATCGCCAAGCACATGTTGGTGTGTTACGGCCAAGTGCATGTGAGGGCCAATCTCCTCTAGGTTTGGCGTGCTTACAGAAAAATGTTTATAAGGATTGTACAATCTACTTAAAAGATTGTTACATACTAATAACCTAAATAATGCTCTGTAAAGTGTTTCGTCCAGCAATAAAAGTCTCGTCAAATGTGGTTTAGTAGTTACGGAAATTGACTCGGAAGTACGACACGTTTAAGGGTTTAAACTATTGGAAGTGGAGTAAGAAATATAACGCTGACTACATTATATTGCTTACTCCTAAACATTGTCGTTGTTATGTACAGTTCTTTACTTTTTCTTTATTTTCACGCCTAACTTTTAATCCCATTATTGTGATTGATCATTTAAGGATGACGTTAAGGCGGTCCAATTTTTTTAAAGTTATACTATTATTATATGTTCGCCGCATTATAGAGTATCGTTGAGAGTGAGTTTTTGATTTGAAACATACAATGAAGTTAGTAGAAATTAAAATATATTTTTGATTTACACGTTTATACTAGAAACTAGCTCACACGACTTCATCTGCGTTGTTTACTCATATTTATATAATAATATTTCATCTTTTTGTATTAAATTTTTCATTATATTATGCGCAAGCTCGAACTTACGGCTATTTTAGGGCAGCTAAAATGATTAAAAAGGACTGTACATAAGTTTTTTATATGAGGAATAAATCACACATACTAATAATATGACCACCGACTTAGAGCACGAATCGTGAATAACAATACACAAGAAAATACCTGTAATCCGATCTCGCAAACATCTCATCTCAAACGAGTTGTATTTCAATACATCACATTCACGAGACATTAAATAAACTGACAACTGACTTTATTAAACACGTATAAACCGACACGATACTATATAAAGTAACTTGTCTAGCTAGCGTTTTATTGATTTTTTGTATGAGATTATTATTTGGATTTGTCTCACTGTTCAGACGCATTGGCGTGTATTTATGATTTATGGCATATCTGTTGATACATATTAATGATCGTTTTGTTCAATACTATTTGTTATTATATTGAGAAAGGCTAGAACGTTCTGGTTTTAATGCAGCTGTTTCATAACTGTATGCTACTCCACTTGTTTAAAGTTATTCCTCGCGCCTTCCTAAATTACAACATTATGTTTAGAGATTTTATAACAGTTCCTAGCTTTTAATTTGGCACGTCGAAGAGAAATAGTTCTACGTACGACTAAGATTTTGCTGCGGTTTTGTATAACGTTCAACCGTATTATTTTAATAGACACACAAATATTACGATTTTAATTGTTTTTTAACCGACGAAAAAAACGGAGGAGTTTCTCAAGTCGATGCGTATATTTTTTTTTATATGTATGGCCACGCATAATAATACTACCCATATACAATAAAAAAACACTACTTGCGAAATTATTTACTGAATTTCATTTTTTTAAATGTACATTTCCCTGTGGATATATCAAATATAGATTAAAGAGTGCGGAACCGCAGGCAAAAGCTATTTATTTTATATTTCTTCAATGTTAAATATTCAGACCGTTTATCATTTATATATAAAACCTTGTGGATACAATCTGGTCCTTTTCTTATTATAAGTTAGATATACTTTTAACAATAATAAATGTATTAAAAATATTGAAAACTGGACAATAATTTCCTATTAAAATGCTTTGACGACTCCATTGTTAGAGGCACGGAAAACGCGATTTTAATAAAATTGTCGTAACGTTATCGATATTCGATAAAAAATGTCTATCGATAACGCGATACGACACTGAACGTGGCCGAGGTTAAATTATAGTCGATATAAAAATCTATTAGCAGTGTTGCGTAAACTTATATTGTAATTAGAATTTTTAACTACAGTTTAAATCGCCGTTATCGGTGTACGTTTATTGAAATATCAAATTTTATTGACAGTGTAATTTGATTCGATATCGGGGACGCAAACATATAATCATGTTTATAATTAATTTACACTTAATAGACGTTTGTGTATTTGTGCTTATTATGACATAATATTTAGGATAGAAGTAAATATTATTTATGTGTTAAACATAGAATAAACACTACTAGTTGTCGAAAATCGACCATAATAAATTTTTTTTGGCAACCAATCGTCTATATTATTACTGCCATTGTCGAGTAGGTAACGATGTTTCAAGTGTTTGCGATAATTTCAATGTTCTAACGAGACGATGGCCGCCTCGTTAGAACTTTCCAGGGAGTTTCTGTGATATATAATAATGCATACTCCGTGATATTATTTCCCATCCACTTGTGCACAATAACCGAACTGTATTACGTAAAACACCATGAATATTACAAAATATAGAATCAAACAACACACGATTGTGAATAAAATATAAAATCCACTACATAAACTCAATTTCAGTATTATTAATATTTTTTTCAAAGGAGTGCACAAATATTGTAGATTATCTATACTATCTATACTAATATTATAAAGAGGTAAATTTTGTGACGTTGTGGGTTTGTGAGTTTGTGACGTTGTGGCGTTGTAAGGGGTAATCTCAGGAACTACTGGTCCGATTTGAATAATTCTTTCAGTGTTATATAGCTCATTCATCGAGAATGGTTATAGGCTATATATCATCACGCTAAGGCCAATGGGAGCGGAGCACAGATGAAAAACGTTTCAAAATCGAGATGTTTTTTTTTTTTTTTTGAGAGCTTCTGCTGTGTGTCAGCGTAGCCCAGAGTAGTAACTATTACTACGCGGACGAAGTTGCGGGCAGGGGCTATAATCTATATACTAATATTATAAAGAGGTAAAGTTTGTGAGTTTGTGACGTTGTAGGGGGTAATCTCAGGAACTACTAAACCGATTTTGAAAATTCTTTTACCAATATAAAGCCACGTTATTTATGAGTGTCATAGGCTACATATCATCACGTTAATACCAATAGGAGCGGAGCAACAATGAAAAATGTTTTAAAATCGGAGTATTTTTTCCTTCCGCTAATTCTATAATCTATACTAATATTATAAAGAGGTAAAGTTTGTAAGGTTGTAGGGGGTAATATCTGGGCAGTCGGAGAAAAATGGTCGAACGAAAACGTTTCACTACGAATGCTGCCTTAATTATATATATGGTTGAGTTCTAGAGAAAAGTTGTAGCTTGATAATGCCTATTACCGCCCAACGAAGTGGGCACGGGTCGGCTAGTATACTTATAAATTTGACTCGTCAACGGTAAGAAAAGAAAACCGAACTAATTCCATTTTTTTTTTCTTGATAACATTAATACTCGTCAATAGGTACAAAAAACATAATCGGATGAGAAACAGAGAAAGAAGATGTTTTTAATTGTTTTGTCTCTATCTATATATATAGATGAATAAATATTCACTGAAAATTAATACATATGATTATTATTACTAAGTTTCAAATACTTCTACCCAAAAGAATACTGAGGTATACCAATTTGTACGACATTTTTTTATGAAGAAGAAAAATACTAATAACTAAAATAAAAATAATTAAAACCTACAGCCTACCTACAATGAATGAGTTAGAAAAAATGAGTTGACGCAAACGGATTAAGCTATCAAGAGGACAACAATAGCCCGTTTAGGGGTTGGCGGCGGTGCAACCTTGCTCTGTGCCCGTCTAAGGACCGCAGACAATGGGGCACCGGACCCTGTTAACAGATACGATAGGATATTGTGACTACACGGCCCCTGACATTGGCCACGGAATTCCGCATAATAATAAATCCGAACTATTGTCCGGGCGATTTGTTTATTGCGACATATTACGGTATTTTACTATTTGTGGGATTTAAGGTTATTGAACTGTATTATGATTTATCGAAGCCGTGAATACATGAAAGGACTTATAAAATATGGTAGTAATAGTAAATACTTGTGACCAAAAAATTATACCAATATTAATAAGTTCTGTATCTAGATTTTTTTTTTATATTATGACAGATTTCTAGTATAAAGACTATTGATCACATTATTACACTGATTTACTTCTTAAATAGATTAGCCAATAGAGATATATATTAAGAAGTCTGTGCAGAAATATGAAAATTTCCCTATAAATTAGTGTTTCAATCGGTAATAAAAGTGTGTGATAAATATATATCAAGTTTGCATCAAGTCATCTTTATAAATGCGTATTTAATATATATGTCGTGATGGACGTTGGGAGCGGCAGTTGTAAAGGTAAGACGTCATTTAATCCTCCATGTCATCGAATCAATCAGTCACTCAAAACCAATCAAGTATTAATATTCAAATTCAAATTCAAATTCAAAACACTTTATTCAATTTAGGCCCTAAGAAGGCACTCATGAACGTCAAAACTACCACCGGTTCGGAAAACAACCCAGTCATCGAGAAGAACCGGCAAGAAACTCGATCTGGTTTATCTTTTTAAAAATTTATATAATATTTAGAATAATAATATATTCTATATAATAGTAAATTTCACAAACGTTTTTAATGGATGCACAGAGATGAGTCAATTCCAGACATCACCATCGTTCACATATTGATCCACTCTATAATAGCCTTTTGACACCAAAACCCGCTTGACATGGCGCTTAAATTCACAATCCGGCAAATCGGTAATATCCTTTGGGACTTTGTTGTAAAATCTAACACTATTTCCCAAAAAACTGTTACTGGTTTTACTAAGTCTAAAACGTGGGACAACCAGTTTGTCACAGTTTCTAGTATTTAGATTGTGCCGGTATTTTACGAAATCTAGCTTTTCTAGGTTCTTACGGACATACATTAAATTGTCAAGAATGTATTGGGAGGGCAGAGTTAAGATACCGTACTCCTTGAACTTGGTCTTTAAGGATTCGCGAGGTCTCATATTGTAGATTGCTCGAACTGCTCGTTTTTGTAATAAAAATATGGTGTCTACCTCAGCTGCTGTCCCCCACAACAGAATGCCATAAGACATTAGGCTATGGAAGTAGGCGAAGTAGACTAACCTAGCAGTGGCAATATCAGTTAGCTGGCGAATCTTACGTACTGCAAATGCAGCAGAACTTAATTTGCTTGCCAATTGTTTAATTTGAGGACCCCATTGTAATTTTGATTATTATTGATATATTGATTATTAAAAACCGATTTAAACCGCAGATACAGTAATAATACACTACTGAATATAGTTACGTATTAAAGATGTGAACGGTCCGACGCTCCGCGCGAAAATGATCCCCACTCTTAATTTACTACACATTGCCGCCAGCTTACTTGTTTTAATGATCGGACGGGCATTTGCACAGACATATATGTTCGTAACCATAACGTTTCTTTATAAACTGTTAGAAGCAATAATGGCTCCGTGGTGTCGTGTTCACAACATGTCGATCGACGTATTTTCGAACGCGGGAAATAACTTCCAGTGAAGGAATACATGGTGGTAAAACTATAGCTCGGTTCTTCTTTCGTTCACTTATGGAGCTACAACTCTTACATTTAAAATGAGTCGTCAAGCAACAGGTTTTGGCACCTACACTTAAGACTCATTTCTCCAGCTAGTTAAATTTAGCGTGCTACATCTTAGACCGAGTAGTAATTTCATTTAATGTAATGCGAAATTGGGTAAACGTTAAAACTTGTAAAGTATAAAAAGGTTTTATTTTATTGATTTTAGATTCGTGTACAGTATTGCATAAACCGGTTGTAAAAATTCTATCATTAAATCTATATTTCATATTTAAGTGAAAATCAATCATTTTTGAGTTAAATGATGTATCAATGTATACAGTTTTTATGCAATACAATATATAATTCGTGTCCAATGTTACCGTAGTATAAATATAGTGTACAAATTAACAAACTGTCACTTTCTCGTTGCGACCCACTTCTGGTCGAGTGGGCAACGTGATATGTCATTTACTACATGAATATCGTTTACGTTGGAGTAATATTACCTTGATTTCCATTTACTGATTCGTTTGTGTTTACAAATGACCCATCAAAAGGCGTAAAGCTTCTTATGATTAACTCCTAAATTAAATTAAAGTGACGGTTAAATAATAATGAATATTAGAAATCAATTTCACCGGTTATACTAGCTGATTCCCGCGACTTCGTCTACGTCGTTTATTATCTCAATTGTTTTGTTATATCTCAAAAGGAATATTAGGCAACGTTATCGCCGAATGCCCTCAGGCGACTTGACTTTTTCCAACACTTCCATCATTTATTTCAACCAATTTATAAAAAATCTTGAAAAAAACCTTACTTCTGAATCATTCTATCTATTAATGAAAACCGCATGATAATAAGCTGAGTAGTTTTTGAATTTATCGTGACGTGACAGACGTGGCAGAGGACATTGTTTTATAATATGTAAGTGATATTAAACTTAACTTGAGTATCTTTTACAATCCTAATTAATATTATTAATGCGACTGTGAGTTTGTTTGTTACGCTTTCACGCCTCAACTACTAGTCAACTATTAATTATTACGAAATTTTTCATATACGTTTTCAGGAGGACAGAGAAGGAAATAGGGTATCGTTCATCGAGAAATAGTACTATTCTCAAGACATATCAAATATAATACCGCGATCAAACCCGCCAACAAAAGCTAGAAATAACATAAAATGCTACATTTTTATTGATATTTAATAGACACGCACATAATTGGCAATTATATTTGTTGGCGACGCACACGATAAGTAGCTTATACATAGTTTTATACGTAGATTTAGTGATATTTTATAGAGAGCATAGATATAAATTTATTGACATTTAATAGAGATTTGTTAGATTTAATTCATCGAGTAGTCTGATTGTACATCTCATCGAGAAGCATACATCGTCAGTAGTAGTGCTCTGTTGGCTCGGGAACGCGGTCATTATACGAGAACCACGGTGTTTTCTTGCAACCACCCCGACCTCCGTTTCAAAATCTACCACCTTCATCGGCTGGCTCGTGCATCACATTGCACATCTTCGAGGCCCCTTCAAGACATCACCGGCATCCGACTGTCGTCACCGAGGCGGGCTACCGGCGCTCTCGCTACCACCTTCGAGAGTACTACGCCCGCCCACCGCCGGGGAACGTCGCCTCGCCTCACGTCTCTCCTCATTTCCACCTCACCCCGCCTAACCGCGGGCCGGTGACGTACGAGGGTGAGAGGTGTCGCCATATTGACAGGCGGCGGCCCCAACAATATTCATAACACTAAATAAAAATAAAAACTTTATTCAATCTTTTTTTTTTTTTTTTTTTTATCGTAGCTCGGCAAAGTGACTGTACTGTGCCTGATGGTAAGCACAGTACAATCCAAAAACAATGGCGACCACCGAAAGACATACTATCTATCGCCGGTCGCCGTTGTTATGCCGGCCTGAAAGCGACCCAGTCAGGGACAGCCCCCCCCCCCCCCCCCCCCCCCCCGGTTGCTGGATATACACCGGCTGATCCCGGAACGCGACACGCCCAAACGTGTCACTATGGCGGGTGTTCCACCTGGTGTACGGTGGTCGCGATCCAGTCGGGTACAGACACCCTACCACCCCGCAAATCTACGCCCTAAGAAGGCACTTTTAAACAAAAATCTATGTTATACTTCATTACATAGTATAAAACAAAGTCCCCTACCGCGTCTGTGTGTCTGTCTGTTCGCAATAAACTCAAAAACTACTGCACGGATCTTCATGCGGTTTTCACCAGTGCATAAAGTGATTTATGAGGAACATTTTGGTATATAATTTGTCAAGGATTGTTTTATAATCAGGGCGGGACAACGTCTGCCGGGCCCGCTAGTAACATTATAAAGCTTAAGATTTTGTTTGCTTGAACGCGCTAATTTCAGGAAATACTAGTCTGATTTGAAAAACTCTTTCAATATTAGATAGCTTATTTATCGAGGAAGGCTATAGGCTATATATCATTACGCTAAAACCATAGAAGCGGAGCACCAATGAAGAATGTTTCTAAATCGGGTCTTTTATTAGCATTAGCCCAAAGTGACTATTCTAGTAAACTAGTCATTCATATGCGGAGGTCGAAGACGCGAGCTCTCGGAACAATAGTAGGGCTTACTACCACTTCGCCTTACAAACTTTCCATATTATATTACATGTGTTCTCTAATTTATATACTATAAGATAATTGTGCAAAATGAAATCAAAGTATGAACGCCTCATGCAAGGGTGAATTCAGGTCTCCTTCAAACTATCCAATAGTTTCTATTTTATATTTCCGATAGCCATTTCTATATAGCAATAATCCTTGTCAAAGTAAAGACTTTATTCCCATTCGGTGTTCAATGTAGTTCTGAAGTACCATTTACGGCATATCACTATAATGGATGTCTTAAAAGGTATCACAAATTTAAAATTGCGCGGAACATAAAAGAGATGACTTTTAGGAACTGTGAATATTAAAGCGGCATAAAATTGGTCTATATCACTAAGACACTTGTGTCGCCGCAATAATACATTGTACCCATGTGAAGCCGGAGCAGATTATTGGTTATTATTGTTTCTATTTGTAAAATAATCAATGTGATTTTCGGGTAATTGATAAGGGTGCAACTTTCTGTAATATTTTTGCAATATACCTCGAAAGCTTGCAGTTAAATAACGATTGACATTTCGAACAGGATCGTTACTATGTCGTAACCGTTTAAACGCTATATAAGTGGCTTGGCCCTTTACATTTTCGATAATTTCGCAATGTCACGATTCATTCATATTTTTCATACTTACGTGACAGTAATTAGCCCCCAATTATGTATTTCTCAAGAGAAAAGTGATAGCAGAAATGACTAAATATTGACTTCGAAAACAGCAAATTCAGGTTTTGTAACAACCATAAGTTAAAATTACATGTGTACGTATATAGACTTACTAGGGAGAAAATCTGCAGGTGCAGCAATAAAACGTGTGAACCAAAATGAGTATATGACACGCTCTATTAAAGACATGTATTTGCAGGTGTTATAATGACGTGTAACGACGTACAGTGCTCCTATTAATAAGCAACCAAATATATAAAATGATACATCTGTGCAGACTTTTCAATATCTTTCCCAAGAATGCCCAAGAAAGAAGAATATAATTCGAAAAAATTAGGGCACTTAATTCTTTGTGAAAACCTTCGTATATAAACCCTTCCTTTATTTTAGGCTTGATGGATAATAAGACTGTCAACAAATCGTTTCATGATTTTGTAAGGCATGTAGTAATTATGAGTCTTTTACATGCATGTAAATCATGACATGACTAATTTTTTTTTTACATTAACATGAAACACTCATGCAATACGTCATTGAGAAGAGAGGTGAATGTCAAATTGTGGACATCTCTCTCTCTCTCACTAATTTGTTAATTGCGAATATATTTTTGCGAAAAAAAAACCTAATGAATAGTAATTACGCGTTGCCAGACTTACAAATTTGGTCGAGAGCGATTTACGCTCCACATGACTCATCCTTTATCGAACTGTTTGTTACTAATAGTGTCTCGTTTGCACATGGATATGTGAAATATGATTTATGGTCCTACCTGTGGCAGAATTTGATCCCTAGTATAACAGGAAGATTTTACCGATTTGTAACCAGATACAAAATACATATTTGAGTTCGTGAGGCACACATGCTGGTGCACATACTTAACTAGTTTAGCTTAGCGAGATTTGCGTTTTTGCATCCAAGGTAACAGCCCAAGCCGAAGTTCGACCACTTTGGCACCCTCGAGCTTCCTGCCAAGCGATTGAGCACCATAAACGTTCGCTCCATTAATCCGGTGAAGTTGTGAAGGTCTGTCAGGTAAACAGCATATAGTCAGTTCGAAAAAATAGTAACTTTATCCAATACGCCAGTATTATTAAAATTAATTACAATTCCTTGCTATATTTCATAACTAGCGGGCACGGCAGACGTTGTCCCGCCCTGCTTATAAAAAAAAACAAGGACAAATACCAAAACGTTCCTCGTGCATCACTTTATCCACTGGTGACCGCATAAAGATCCGTTTGGTAGTTTTTGAGTTTATCGCGAACAGACAGCCAGATAGACGCGGTACTTTGTTTTATACTATGTAATGATAATGTACAATTCGAGTATGCAAATTTCCTGAAGAGATTTATTACTCTGTCGACTGATAAGGTTACTGATAAAATATATAATTTATTTAATAGGTAAATTTACACATATATGTTATGAGTAATCTACACATTAAAGTCTAGATTTATTTGACAGGAACGATTTCAATCAAGGTAATATCATTTAAAACGTTTATTTTGTAACCGAATCGAAAATACAGCAGCTACGTAAAAATCAGCCGAGAAAGAGAATAATATTGGGAAAAATAAAAAAAAAACACAAACAAATCAAATAAAAAAGGTCATTGCTATGAACAGACCTACTAGCAAAGACAAATAGAATACCGTTTAGCAAGCTCTTTGATTATAAAGTTTTATAGTTGTGAATTTTGGTAATAAAAAACGATCGTTGTGTCGATTTGACGCATATCTAACGATGTTCAAACATAAAGTTCGTTGGCCTCCCATTGCTTGAATAGGCCCGACATGACAAACGGCAAGACAAGTGGCCCGCCGTATTGTCTATTTGCACAGATGGCTACCTACAGTTTTTATATTGTCACTAGTGTGCTAAATAGAGTATTTTTAACGAGGCTTACGCGAAGATTCGGTTGTTTTGTTTTTGACTAAAAGTGATTCGATTTTTAATTCCGTCGGTAAAACTCGAAGCTCTATTACTTCCAGCCAGTATTATCTTTTTCTATACATATAGTAAGAATGTAAATCTAACGTGTCTGTACTTTTTAGATATTTGTAAAAAAAGATGCAGGTGTCTAAGAATAAGTAATGTCTGTCTGTCAGTCTGTTTGTATGAACACGCATCACTGCTAAAATACTGCGTTCAGGATAAAACTTCTTCAAGAAAATCATAAATCATATCTTCGAGTAACATTTATTCTTCGTTTCATTAAAATTAGTTAGGCCTATCAAAAATTATTGTACTTTTAATGACGACGCGACTTAAGTACGAGAGAAAAGTAGATAAGTGAATGTAATTCATACATTTAGATGATTTATTTTAATCGCTGTTTTTTACATAAGGTTTCACGCGATCAAAGTCACGGGTAGCTAGTTTATATATAATTTTCAAATTATCGATTTCTCAAATACTTTAGAATTCTTAGATATTATATAATTGTTACATATCATATTTAATTTAAATGGATGAGACACATAATGCAAATTATAACAATTTTCTAACACAAGTCAGTTTTATTGTAAAACCGAATAAATGCTTTCGTGAAACCGAAAATTAGGGTTATCTCTAATCGCTACTCATTTTAGTAGACGGTTACGAAATACGGCAATATACAGGCCCCACACTAGTTCTCGGTAAGCTAAGTTTTTATATTTCTTCGGAATAACTCCTTGAGAATATTTTTTATCACAGTAAATGTTAATTGGAATGTGGTCTTTACTAATTATGTTGACAAGTTAAATATACTCTTAGTATAGCTATTTGGTTCAATCTTATTAAATAGCAGATATACATTTTTTTATCTGCGGTTTTATAAGAAATTGGAGACCAAAGGAGAAATATTGTCTAAGGTTTCTTAAGTTTTAATATCGGTAATCATAAGTTGGCTCTCATACAATAAGTAATACTTACTGTACACAGTTTCTTTCTTACTTTAGGGAATTATTTGAAAACCCTCTTTAGAAAACATAATTACAATTTTATTGTATTTACCTACCTTTTTACACTCGTAAGATGATAACTCCAATGCTCCATTAGTTGACTGATCATTTGTTGTCAAACAGTATCGTTGTACCTATAATTACCCGCAGATGCACTTAAAACATAGTTCTATTAGACTGTCACTGTCACTTAATATATTTGATTGAAGATAAACGTCTACCTATAACACATTACAAGAACCCTAAACTATTATTACTACATTACAGTAGTGTTACAAAATACGTATAGTTAGCAGGTCGGTGAAACCAATAACACTCTGTAGGCACTGTGACTATTTATCCGGCCAGAGCTTCGCCTTACAACAACTTCCACATAGAAGTGCGTGTAGATCAACTTTTTTTTTTTTTCGAACTGACTATGCTATTGACCTGGCAAGGTCTTTACAGCTTCACCGGACTACGTGTAGATCAACGACCACTCGTCCCTTTATATGCCGAACTCCAACCAATGACGTCTTACACAGAGAATAATGAACAGCCGATAACTTCCTCCAGTAGCGTTTGAGGTCATTACCAACTCCTCCGATATAGTCAATAGCGCGGTATCGCAGGTCAATAGTGGCTCCCCCGATATATCTCTAATCTGTTGGCGCTGGTAATGTTCCGGTGGGGTTGTAGTGTCGCCTCTCGGGTGTGTCGTAGCGGGACCGGATATAGTCATTAACAGTAGACTAAAAAAACATCTTCAATGAGTTTGGTTATAGTGCGAATATCGAGATACGTCGCACACGTCGTAATTGAGACTAAACAGCGACACTACTCACACACACGTGGGTGTATTAAACAATACTCGACATAGATGTATAGAAGAAAGGAGAATAATAATAGTATTATAGGGCTCAAACAAGTTTCTTGTTTCTTTGAACGCACTAATCACCTGAATTACTAGACGGATTAGAAAAAACTTTTATACAATGAACACGTTATTTATTGAGAAAAATTTTTAGGGTACCTATCATCACGCTTCGACCATTACGAGTGAAGCAAATATCATATAAAATAATGGTATTGGTAAGAGCTTACTACAGACATAATCCTATGAACTTAGATCATACAAACTGCGGGGTGGTAAGGTGTCTGTACCCGACTGGATCGCGACCACCGTACACCAGGTGGAACACCCGTCATAGTGACACGTTTGGGCGTGTCGCGTTCCGGGATCAGCCGGTGTATATCCAGCAACCGGGGGGGGCTGTCCCTGACTGGGTCGCTTTCAGGCCGGCATGACAGCGGTGACCGGCGATAGATAGCATGTCTTTCGGTGGTCGCCATTATTTTTGGATTGTACTGTGCTTATCATCAGGCACAGTACAGTCACTTTGCCGAGCTACAATAAAAAAAAAAAAAGGTCACATAGTAAGCCGTATAAGAATGAAGTAATTAGCAAATGGTCCATGTAGTGCGACGCAGAGTATCAGATAGGTTATCTGCATGTTTGGCTGATCTTTGGCATACAAAATAGCAGTCCGGTGAAACTGTAAAGGCCTTGCCAGGCTAACAGAGTTGTCAGTTGGAAAAAAAAAACAAATGAGTGCTATTTTTATTTGGTACCTCTGTCGTGGAAACAACTGTCTAAAGTTTGGACAATTATCTGTAACTCGGTGACATTTTTTTAATACAAAATAACAATTTTACAGATATATTAAATGCGTTGTACGATTGTAGAGTTCATTCCATTGTTTAAAGTCAAACGTTTCATAGCGTATGTAAAAACCAACAGAGGTTAACATAAATAGAGATTAACCGTTATAACTTGAAACGTTAACGTGTAAGAGTTTTATTACTATGAACCTTTTATTTGACTGTCGGCATTTAAATGGAATCCTAATAAAAGTTCGACATACTCCAGACATCCCTCTAAGACCACGTGCCCGTAGAGGAAGGAAGTTTTAAATTAGTCACGGGAGTACAAACTTTGGTGTCGATTTTTTTTTTCTCAATGTTTTAACGTGAGTCAAGGATTTGCCACAATATAATTATCATCTTTGGTGTGATTTAATAAATACAATTTTATGACCAAACCATGAAGTGTTTCGTATGAATTTTTAAATAAATTATCATATAATAAAGTTGTATCAAGAAAATCGAAAATAAAACAGGTATCTTTGAGAAATGTGTTGTTATATATACTTCAAAGATTTTTATTTTACTACTCGATAATATTTTAAAATAATTAATACAACAAACAAAAATATTTGAAAAATATTTTTTTTTTCTTTTTATAAATGTTTTTTTTAAATATTCACAGTGTGCATTACTTTATTCACTTCATATCTTGTAAAAATATATATCTTAAGTTTTGCTACAAATAACAAAAGTAGATATAAATGTGTACTCCGATTTTCTGTTAAAAGCGCGAAAGAAAGTCATAACATAACTAAGTACTTAGAGTTAAATACAACATCAATCTATTTTTTTTAATAACATTTTCTATTATATAATATCACAATGAATATTTCAACCGTGCCAGTAGATACAGTCTTTGTCTATTTTTTGCCCGCTCTGAGTGTAGCCATAAATTCGAGCTTGCGCGTAATATAGTCTATTTTCATACAAAACAAACTTAAAATATTATTATAGGAAACTAAAATTGGTATTTATTTATCCTTGGCTCGATGATATACAGTATAATACGTATTTATACATAAATTTATGTTCTCCGCAACTATGTTTAGAGCGGTCAAATAGTTGTAGCGTGTAGTAATGTTTAAGAAGGGTTGCCTTATAAACTTAAAAAAAACTGTTGAATGACTTGATGGAAATGAGAGAAAGGGTTGAAACAAGAAAGTCTTTGGGGCACATTGTAAAAGTTATCAATTTATCATTATTATGAACGCTCGTAGATTTAATACAGAGATGAAATTCACCACATATGGCTTTTGTAATACAAGTAATGTGTAATTCAAGTGTCGTCAAGAGTTCATTTATTTCGGTAATCCGTCCAGAGATGATTCATATGACTACATACTCTTTTCTCGTGGGTATTGCTGCACTGAACTGCCGTTTTGCCATTATTTTCAGCCTACCAATGAATTGTAGCTACCATGTAGCTTTATGTGTCTATTGGTGTAATAATAAAAAAAAATATGTTAGTTATTATGAAAAGATAAACCAGATCGCGTTTCTTGCCGGTAACTTCTCGATGAGTGGGTTGTTTTCCGAACCGGTGGTAGTATGGTTTAAATGACTTCTCAGGGCCTAACATATAATAAAGAGTATTTAAAACAATTTCCCTATATTAAATTCTTAACATCGGAATATTCGCCTATTTTTGTACTTTTATCATATCAAACACTAAACAAGTTACTATAGTGTATAGTTCGGTTAAAAACCAAACACTAGAGTTATGGCGTGTCGTATATCATTTCTGGTATTTTACCTGCACGAGTAAGTTATTAACACAAGATCTTATAACAAATTATGCAAAAAAACACAAAATAACCTAACAAAAACGATGGTCAGTGTTAATATTATAATAAAATGAATGTAACATAAGATTACTGATGCTGTACATTAATAAATACAAGCAGTCATTTCTCACACGCCCTTCGCGTGCCTACGTCTTGTATTTAATGCTCTCAACGTACACAAATCATAGTTTATAGTATTAGTTACCTGCCACGGACAATGCATCTAAGCTTAGAACAAAGACCACTAAACTAGGTAGTCTTACCGTACCGTAACAACAAAAAATATACACGCGATCAATTCTATAAATTAAGTTGTACAAACTCTTTTTTGTTTGTTTTTAAATTGTGGGATATCAAAATGATGTTTTTATTTCTTTTATTTTTGAAGTTATACTTCTTTTGGCGCGTTAGTGAAAAATTATGAGAGTAAATTTTTACGATGCGCGCGCACACCGTCACGAAAAACCGACACCCTGAAGTTAGCTATAGTCAACACTTTGTTTTTTTGTATTAAAACTTTCAATGTATTAAATACCTTTTTTCTATTGTTAGTGTCGTTTTTTCTACAAACGTAGAATAAGGCGAAAGATAAAATTTTTGAAAAGATTTTTATCTTGTTACGCCAAAGAAGTATAACTTTTAACGCGTGTACTTCTGGTATATCTTTTTAACAAGTATATATAATAACATGTAACATATACATTAGATATATAAATACTAACAGTGTGTGAAATGAGGGTTATCATTAGCAACATATTTGGAACCTTAACCCACCATACAACTACCTCAGTGCTCACTTATACAGTATAGGGAGCTAGTGGAACAATGACTTAAAGATAGTGTTATAATGATATAATATGTCCATATTGTCAATAAGTAATAATACGTTTATGACCTAATGTCTTATTAGAAAGACCCCTTCTATCTTCAAAATTACTATTCATTATTATAATTTTGAATTGAAAAAAATTACAGTCAAAATTTCCAAAAAGACAATATAATTCAAATTACATATATAGATACAGATATATGAATTTCAATTATATTTATTCTTGGGGTCCAGTACAACGCACGTCTTACGTACATGTTTACAGTGACCAACATATTTTTTGTTAAATTTCATGCGGACGAAGTTACAGGTTATGGCTAGTCTAAAATAGAATTACCTAAATGACTTCCTATAAGATCAGCTATTTGCCGGTGGAAGTCCCGTAAAAATCGGTCGAATCGTTTCGGAGATAGCACTACGGGCGAAGCCACGGTTAACAGCTAGTCTTAATCAAAAAAGAATAAATTACTTATTGTGATGTCCGCTATCTGTCGGTGAACGTCCCATGAAAATTAGTCCAACCGTTTTGGAGATAGCATTGCCGACGGAACCGCGATTCTAAATTAAAATAAACTAAATTACTTCTTATAATGTCCGCTATCTGTCGGTGAAAGTCCCGTAAAAGTCAGTCGAACCGTTTCGGAGACAGCACTGTGGGCGAAGCCACGGTTAACAGCTAGTCTAAATTAAAATAAACTAAATTACTTCTTATAATGCCCGCTATCTGTCGGTGAAAGTCCCGTAAAAGTCGTTCCAACCGTTTCGGAGTTAGCACTGCCGACGAAGCCGCGGTTAATAGTTAATCTAATTTAAAGTAGCCTAAGTAACCCGCTGTAATTTCAGCTATCTGGCAATGAAATTCCTGTTAAAGTCGGTCCAGCCGTTTCGGAGATTACCTGGAACAAACAGACAGACCGGCAAAAATTTTTTAAATTGCATTTTTGTTACCAGTAGCGTGTATACTTTCATACTCAATCTATTTTGTTTAATTTTGATATTACATACAGACACTTCATTTTTATTATATGTATAGATTTAGAATACATTAGGTACATGTCTTTTTAATGGATGCACAGAGATAAACCAATTCCACCCTTTTGCCTTTAATGGGAAACGTCATTGTTTTATATGAAGGCACACAATAATCGTTTAACGTTCTTGAGTCATTGTTACTATATGAATGAATTACGTCTCGGTGTTAGTGGCGTTCATATAAAACCGTTTTATCACACTTGCAATGCGGGTTCGCAGCGGCTAAATTCCCTGCATCTGCGTTTTATTACTCTGCAATATTTCCAGCTATTGTTTCTTATTGTAATTTACTTAATTATTAGGTGTTTTGAGCCGTTCTCATTGTTTTCTACCAGACTTTTATGACAACTGATGCCAAAAGAGGTTTTAGTTTGACGATGACTGACTGTTTATGAGCTAAAGTCATTCTGCTTACTATTTCTTAGAATATAAGTGTGCATAAATATTTGAATGCAATTTGTCTTCATTCTGAAAGATGGATTGAAGTTTCCTGTAGCTATCACATAAGTATAGGGCTCTAATTAGTACTTGTATTGCATAGTTTAATATTCATACATATTATATTGTAATTTACAACTATATATAACAATGATGGATCGATGATAATGTTATCAAATACAGTGTAAATCGACGTAGATTCAAGTCCAAACATAAGCAAAGCTTTAAGAGAACATTGGGATAGTTTTTTTTTTTTCGAACTGACTACGCTACTGACCTAGCAAGGTCTTAACAGCTTCACCGGACTACACATTGTGATGGAAAATACAAATACTATTGTGCTAAAGTTTTTCTCAGGCTCGCCCAATTTGCTGCCACCTTCATTTTGAATATCCGTCGATAAACACGCATGAGTGTACTCCGACAGCTGCACTTGAAAACCAGACTTCTAGGTTAAGCATGTTAACTTCTTAGGTCACATTATCATTTAATATTAGCTGAGTTCTGATCTAATGCTTAAAAAAGACTTATAAAAACTCAAATTATGTAACAATAGAACTTGATAGAAAGCATTTTATTGGCCAGTTCAATTCTCATGGTAAAAAAAGGCACAGTCTTTAAAACAACGGTGATAATAGATGGTAGACCACCACTGTCATGGTTACTTGTGCCTAGATTGTAAAAAGTAGTAAAAAAAAATTGAAAAAATTAATATATTTTATTAAACTGAATAATAAATCATACAATAAAAGTAATTATGTATATATGAGCGTGTGACCCTGCGAATTCAATCAAAGCTTCATTATCTGTAGTGCCATCTATCAGCTAATTCGGAACTTAAATAATACAGGAAATATTATTAGCAAGTCTTTGTTATAAAGTAAATAAAATTTAGAAAAGTACGAACAGATTACTATGATAAGTACCGAATTAAATTGATTATGATTTAATAGAAGTTTTGGTTATGTTTAATTATTATCTAACCGGATGGTATAGAAACGTGACGCCATATTGCCGTAACGCACTTCCGTTGCATTGTCGTCCAGTTACCTCCTAGTCGCGCCTAAAGAAGTTTTACTTCAATAAGTGAAATATATAACCAGAGTAAAAATAAGTTTCTTATGACCTAATTGCATATATAAACACACTACGAAATAAATCAATACCCCACCCTATACAGTGGGTAAGTAACCCTAACGCGACGCTGACCCCAACACTGATATTATCTTATCGACTTCTCAAATAAACAAGCACACCTTCAGTCGGTGTCGGGTTGCCTTTTCGGAATTTAATTCCCAGAAAATATTCTCAGAAAATCCGCAAAATATCCTATAGTTATATTACACAAAATAAAACTCAATAAAATTGTGCAGCACAAATTAGAATTAACAAATATTTCATTAGATTTTTGCTTTGATTCATCAGATCTTTAGTCTCCTTGACATTTACTTGGCATTAGACAATCGTTCCTTATTGAACATTCAAAAGTCTCAGTTACAGATTTAAACTAAACAAACCGAGGCAAGTTAACTTTATCTAGCAAATCCTTTCAGGATTCAAGACCTCTATATGTCAGTTCTCGTTAGATAGTCAAAAACTAAATGCAAGGATTGTAAATACTCGTCTTAATGTCAAATTAATGACCAAATAAACATCCTCAAAGGGAATTAATTGTTACGTAAGATTATGATTTACGCAGGCCTTTCAACTTCAGAGGTTTCTGCTCTAAATGGTAACTGCACCATAAAAACATTGATTATGCTAGTTTCCGTTGCTGCGATAGAAAGATATTGAATCTGCTTCTACGCATTACATTAATTACTATGTAACTGGTAATTTCCATTTTTTTTAATAATTCGTACTATACTAGCGAGGCCGACGGATGTCATCCCGCCCTGATCATTAAAAAAACTTTGACAAATTATATACCTAAACTTTCCACGTGAATTACTTTATCTACTGGTGAAAACCGCATGAGAATCCGTTCAGTAATTTTTGAGTTTATCGCGAACAGACAGACAGACGTGGCAGAAAACTTTTTTTTTCGAATTGACTACGCTATTGGCCTAGCAAGGCCTTAACAGCTTTACCGGGCTACTCGGGAGAGAGGACTTCGTTTTATAATATGTAATGATGATAATGATAATAGCCATTGCAAATTAAATTAAATTTTTTGATGTAAACTAAAGAAAAATAAATTGTACTTGTAAATATCGCATACCAACTAAATGACATAGTATTTATAATTTTTGTCTGGTATGTGACAGTAATGAAGAAAGGTTCATGCAGTACTAAAAATATATTTCAACTAGTCGTTTTCTGTATTTATTTATCTTTAAGTATGCCATAACTATTAAACTTATTCATGAATTTATAGTTATTTCACATAGAGAACAAAAAACAAGCTAAGAAAGAGGAGATCCGTAATATATTATTTTTATATTTCTTATCTGTAGGTAAATGATGATGATATACGGCGCGTTGATAACAAGCTAAGCGTCTGGCTGTTAACTGTAAAATCCACTTGCGAGAAATTAAAAAAAGACAAAAGATATAGTAACATACCTCTGATATGACACATGCATCAAACGCTAACTATCAGCTTCCTCAATAATATCTCGTCGAATGATAATACCCATAATGTTTTGTATTAACTGCCTAATTTAGTACAGCATTCATTATACAAATTTACAATGTCGACGTTCAGCAGAAAATAAATTATACCACCATAAGAATTATTTGTGTACATTATTAAATTTAGTCTATTCTATACTCAGCATTATAGTTGCAATCAAATCGGAATCTTCAATTGCCTGCCTTAATTACCAGTTCTTCTATTTTTATAACTAATATATTTATAACAGTGGCTATTTGCATGATGGTAGGGCTTTTCCCAAGTCCGCCTGGCTATATACCATCCTCAAGTTGAAAAGCTGTTGCCAAGCACCTGTTGGTGTGTTCAGGCAGCTGTACTTGAGAGCCAGTCTCCTCTAGGTTTAGCGTGTTTATTATCTTAGATCACGTCGTCATTTAGCATCAGATAATATTGTGGTCAAACGATAAAACCTACATTATACGTATACCGATAAATATAATAAATGACTTAGTTATATGGGTTTATTAGTTTTAATAATATCATTTTTGTACTATCTATTTCTATCTATAATTATAGTAGCTACCCACCCCGGCTCCGCATGGGTGTAATAACCAAGAAAATGAAATCAAATCTTCCCTTTACTGTAATGAAATGAAGGTCTATCTGTCAATAATTTTGAGGATCTACTTCCTGCCTTTAGCCTCACACACCTACTCACGGTTTTATATGGAGATTTTTTAAGCTATTTTGTTACTTCGCTTACGATTTTTTAAACATTTTTATTTTGGAAACCTTGTCCTGATAAACAAACACAACAAAAGAGGAATTAGTCAATCAGGTGCAGCTTTTCTGAAGTGATGCACTTACTTACATTCGCCAATTGATTTTTATTTATATAGATTCATTATACGTTTTGTTCTATTTAAAGAATCTTTTGAAAAAGATACCAGATCGACTACTGAAATAGTACATTCAAAGCAATCTATGTTTCAGAACTCGATACAAAACAAATGAAAAGAGTGTTTTAAAAGTTTCCATAATTGAGATATTTTTATATACATTTCATCAAAATCCTCATTAATATTCTTTTATTGCAGTCAACAATGGTACAAATTCCTAGCACTTGTCGACTAGTAATACAGCTACACTGGATTCCACTAAATGATTATTATGATCGAAGTGGATTCGTAAAATGACATCGTTGTTTCAATTTAACCTTGTGCGGTATTCGCAGGATGTGCCGGCAAATACAATGGACCTCGGATGTTTGCATTGTGTATTGTGTTTATGAGCCACCTTTGTATGGACTGCTTTGTCATAGTGCGAATTACCAATGATGGTCGTTAGGGCATATCAGAAACCTGTGTACTTCGAACAAACACTATAATGAGTCATATTGCCTTTTTATAGAGTTAACCGTATTTTTCATGTGTACATATACAAAATGTTTACTAATCATTTTATATTTCTTGAAGTTTCTCCAAAAGTAATAGATGAGTTACATTTTTTTTATAATTTCTAACTTCTATTATACACTTAAGATTGCAGAGTCAGATTATTTGTAGAAATTAAGATGACACACGATTTGCTTGACAGCGTACTTAAATATCAATGGTGACTCGGTAAATTTAAAATGATCTTCCTATTGATGTATATCTATCATCGCCCCACATTTCTACTAACGTTGACAGAAACGATGGTAGTTGTTGTAATAGATTTATTTTTGAATCATCGTTTACCAAGTCAGAGTATAAAAGGAGAAGGTGTATAAAACTATAATAAGACCGATCATTTAAATATGGAACCGAGTGCTAGGCCACGAAAGAGACGGATGGGAAAGGATTACATGTGGTAGGGGTGCGAATGTTAAGATGGACGTGTGGTGTAACGAGAATGGATAAGATTAAGAATGAGTATATCGGAGGAAATTTGAAAATAGCATCAGTGACAAAGAAGTTGAGGAATAATAGGTTAGCATGGTACGGGCATGTTACGAGAAGAGATGAAAGTCTTGTAACAAGAAGAGTTTTGAGTATAAAAGTGAACGGATATAGGAGTAGAAGAAAACAGAAAACGGTGTGGATGGAATGTGTGAAAAATAATATATGTATAAAAGATGTGCAGGGAATCTGATAGGGAAGAGTGAAAGAGGAAAACATCTCGTGGTGACCTTACTTAGGTGGGATAAGGGTAAGAAAGTGATAATGATGAAAATATAACTATTAATATGCTTTATCATACTTTGTTCCGTTCACGCTGTAACTACTTAACCAATCATCATTAAATTATGCATACGCGTTGCCAAGGGTACTAAAAATGACGATCTTTAGTCATCCCTTAGGGATGGTCAGATCTACATTAAAGCGAGGAAAATCTAATTTCCCATAAAATAACATTTAAATTGTTATAAGATATTCCTGTGATTTCCTACTTTCCTGTGGAATTTGTAAAGAGCAAAGCCTGTGAAATTTCCCGTTAAATTATGATGTTAGGGAACGATGGCTTCCCTAGAAGTTACTCAATCGAACATTTTCCATACACGGCAAAGATTAAAATCAGCGAAGGCGATAGAAAGTTGTTCTTACCTTAGTTTTTAGACTGAAACTGGCGTAGCTCGTTACCTAATCGCTTCATCAGGAGACCTGTCGGCGACTTATATCTTAGAACGATTTATATCGGATGTAGCTCACGCACACGTAAACTTAGGTAACTTGTTACGGTTTATTACGTTCAGCGCGGTTGTATCTTCATTTTAAATCTTGAGCTGTAAAGATTGATCAATTTTATTTGAACTTAGTTATTATATAAACAACGTACTTAAAGACCGACTTTGCAAGGAAAAGATATTTCAGATTTAACAAACATGTTAAGCGAAATACTAGGTTGACTAACCTACTTATACCTGCCCGTCGCGTCGGTCTGATGGACCGATCTGCGTCGTGTACAGACAGGTACATGTAACGTATGCACGAACGTTCACACTATACGCATTTGAAGTAGGCCATGAACCATGCAGTTACCGAGAAGTCCAAATCACCAACGTTGTGCATTAAAAAAACGAATCGATCATATGTCGTCGGTCTCACAGACCAACGCCCGGGTATAGTAAATTTAATAGACACTATCGCAATATTTTTGAGAGGAGATTATGATGCTAAGCTAGGAATATATTAAAATAGTAAATTGTAATTAATGAGTACAGTGTTTCTTATTAGATCTGAATGTTATACAGAAAATTATATAAACGGGTGTCGAAACTATATATTTTTATTGATAATATTCATCGATATTTTAAAAAGGTCATTCTAAAGTTCATTGTCGGTTCGCGTGATATACTAATATCAAGTATTTGACTAATAATAAAAACATGATTTTACTATTTAATACCCGCCCCTACGTCTATGTTGTTTATTATCGCAATAGTATATTACAGGTACAGAGAAAACAACTTAAAAAAAAAGCAAAAATATACGTTCCTTACAAAATTTCCTTGTAAACAATATCATCGCTTCATCAGCAGCATCACCAGCATCACCTTGTAAACAATTCAAGAAAAAACGCACATTGCTTGAATGTGTACTGCTTATAAAAATTGTAGTTTCTTGAAACTTTATGTTAAAGGAACATATCGTGAACATTTGTTTTTAGATAAAGACTAAGTATCTAAGTAGTGACACTAACATATATATTCCAAATTTAGTAGTTTTACGTGATTCATGCACCAATCACAGACCTGAATTATTTTATATAATATTCTATCAAGCCCGGCGCACGTTGTCCTGCCCTGATAATAAAAATAAATCCTAGACTCAGATCGCAGCACCACCTACTGGGTCTAATTGTGAATCTAAACCGCTCTTAAATCCAGCTGAACACACAGACAAAATTTCATCAAAGTCTGTCCAGCCGTTTTTTTTTTTTTTTTTTTTTTCTTTTTTTTTGGGATTTTTTTCCTTTTTTTTATTTTTTTTTTATTCCAAAAAAAAACTCCTAAGAGTAAAAAAATAACGTCAATGAGAGAAAAAAATTTTTTTTTTTTAAATAACAATTACTTGGACGAAATCACTTAAATTCTCCAATAAAATTTTATTTTTCAACTTTTGAGGTTTCACGAGGAAATAAAAAAAATTTCATGTACAAAGTTATATAAAACAGAAATATTCAATATATATTTTTATATAATTAATATTAAAAAATATTATCTCTTTTCTCTTTTTTTTTTCTTGGATTTTTCAAATTTTTTTTAATATTTTTTTAGAAAAAAAAAAAAAAAACGGTCGGACTTTGAGAAAATTACGGTTTTTTAATCTAAATATTTCATATTCTGGACTCTGAAAATGTTTTCATATTTTTTTTCGATACAATACATGGAAAAACAAAAATTAAAAAAAAAGGCAATTTTTAAAAAGTTCTGGCAATTTAAAAAAAAAGACGTTTAAAAACATACATACTTTTTTTATTCGGAAAAAAATTTGAAAAAATTCTATATATACTTAGGGGGTACAAAAAAATGGTAACAAATTATACAATGGTAACAAATTAAATGTCGAAATATCACTCCAATATCCTTATCAGGGTTAATATAAATAAATGTATCGTTAAGCAATAAATATAATTATAATTAGAACAAGATTTATCCAGACGTATCTCCCTGACCCTCTTCGTACGTACTATCACATGGCATCCATTATCACAAATCTTGTGTTAAAAGTGCAGCTGTCGATGCAAACTCAGAAACGGATTTTAAGTAAGCGTTTGATACGATTAACGGATGTAGCGACCGAGGCGGCGCCGTCTTATCGTCGTCTGACGCATTGCTCTGGTAAGTGACTGTAATTTAAGTTCATATGAAGGAAGTAGATACATTATAAATACTTATTAACATTGCAGGTCGAGTTGAGATATTAAAAATAATTACTAAATTTATTATACCTTAGAATATATATCTTTAATCTAAATTAATATCATAAATGAGAATGATAGTTTGTATATTTGTTTGTTACACTTTTACATCTTATACATTCAATCATTCATCATGACATCTGTATACATGTTCTAATAGGAATAAAAAAGCCATAAGGTAACTCTGGTCCAGAAAGTAAAGTATGTATTTACTGTTTTGCCTAGGGATAATATTAAATCTACATTATCGTGATCGAACTCGTGGGCAAAATCTAGTAAACTATAAGAACGGTAAAACAATGTTTCCAACATTTAACTTATAATATCAAAAGGTTATATGTACAAAATTGTGCAACGCCAAGATATGAAAATAACAACCACAAAACAAGCGTTAACTTTGAATACTGAATCTCTAAGGACCTTGGGCAAAATGTCTGAATGAAATACTATAAATAGAAATGGATCAAGATACCATGCTGTGAAACTGTAAGCCCGCGTATCTTGTAATGATAGAACGTACAAACCAAATTCAATCTTATTTTACATTATGAGATGCGAACGTTTGATTGCAGGAAGAACATTTAAGCGTTAGAATTTATAATTTGTTTTGCTTCGTTTATCACTGGTACTGATACGTGTCCGTATTAGATTGATTTAATTAAATGATAGCCAACACTATGTTAATTTATGTAAATAGCTTCATAAATACCCCTTCATTAAACATGTATACAGTGACGATAAACCTTTAAGTGCTTACCGAGTATGCGCAATGCTTCATTAATTACTATTCCCGTATCCAATTCGTCTTAATAATATTCTTAAGACTGACCGACAGATAAAGGTCAACACAAACCGTAAACAGAGCAATAATAAATTGGTCATTCTATGTTTCAGACTTATTAAGACCAATAACAGTTTTTCCGGTAATTAGGTTTTATAACAGAGCCCCAAAGCACATTACTTATTTGCCGGATGGTAAATTCAAGCAACATGTCAAGCGGAATTTAATGTCCAAAGAATTTGGATTAGGGCGGATCAATATGTGAATGATGATAACGTCTGGAAATGACGCCCCTCTCTGTACCGTCCATCTAAAACGAATGTATCTATGTTTGTAAAAATATGTATGATGAAAACAGATACCAGGTCGAGTTTCTTGCCAGTTCTTCATGACTGGATTGTTTTCCAAACCGGTGGTAGTTTTGACGTTCATAAGTGTATTCTCGGGATATAAGTTCAATAAGCATTGTTGATTTTGATTTTTGACAAATCAGTGGCTTTAAAATCATGAAATTTTGCACTGGAGTTCGCAAGGCAGCACTAACAAATGAGTTTTATTAAAGGACTGAAGGTATTTAAATACCCCGAATAGCAAATCGTATCAGACAAAAGACTGGTTTACGTAAGTTAATTAACATTTTAAATTTATTTCAACGTTCTTTATTATACAGTTTTTAAAAAAGTTTTAAATTTAATAGAGGATATAATTTAATAAACAAATCTCGGTGTTTGTAATTAACGTAATATTACAATTCATTATGCAAAACGAAATAATTACGGTTTTATTTATGCTTCTACACTCCACGAGGTTATTAAACTTAGGTAATTCTAATTTCCCACACCGCAATGACTAGAATATATTCCTTTAAATTTTATAAGTAACTCCGCATTAAAGATAAAATGCAAGTATATCTAGTATTTACAGATAAATTCGATATTATTGCTTCACCGTATAGATAATCGTGGCCTCGATAGATAAGTTTTAAAGGCAGGTAATTGAGATAAGTTAATGTTTCTTTTTGTTTGGGCTTGACTTTACGGAATATGGTTTATTTGAAATCTGAACTAAGATTTACTGCATCTCTTACGTTTTCATCTTTACCTTTAGAACAATCAATCGTATATCCACGATACAAGTCAGTTACATTTTGTAACCCAGTATAATCATCATGTTCAGTTGTGTTCTATATTATTGAAACTTAAAAAAAAAATATTCTGATTTTCAACATTTGTTGTTCATTGTTATTATATTTGTGTGGCTGTATCAATTTCACTTTTTATGCTTTTCATTCTGTATTTAGTTTAAAAAGTTACTGCGTTTTACACGCAACGAAACGCAGCTGTTATAATTAAAGAGTGTGTGCACTTAAAATGATCACGATGATGATGATGATGATTCCTCATCACTACTTGTAAGTATGTTCACGTGAAACTACTATTAGTATGAAAAATTCTATGATTTGACTATCTGTTAAGTTTAATCTCCACACGGCTTTGTGAAATTAATTATTCCACATACTTTTATGATTACCTTGATCATTACCCGAATGATATAATTAATAACTGCATGGAACTTACTCGCCAAATGTTATCTTACTTGGCAAATAGTTAAAGCGTTAATAATTGATCACCAATTAAATTATTTAGAATTTATAATTAGTATTTCTTTTACAAAGTTATCTATTAGTAGGCCTAATCATGTGATGTAGTTCAGTGCAAAGTAGTCTTTTGCGTGGCATTCCGTACTCTGATTTCAAACTAGATAAAATATGTAAAAGAAAATGGCCGTCGGACAGTTATTCGTTATTGGGAAAGCATTTGTAGACTTATTTTTGAAGTGAGAACTTCTTGAACCGCGATATATTTTTGGCAGGATACAGGTTTATGATTTCGCGCCATGACATGTTAATAAGCGTGACCGACGTTATTGCGCTTGCGCGACTTGCGTCAAACTAGCGACGCGTAGTGTAATGGTCTGTGTACATGTTATATTGACATTTTGTGTTGAGATTGTGCAGTCCATCATATGTTTGAAGAATTAATAAACTGTATAAAATAGTATACATATAACTATTGTTCGGAGTGCCAATAGATGTGGAAACCAGACTAATGACAGTCATTTCAATTTACAAATTATGAAATTTAAATAATTCATACTATAATTAATTTAACAAAGTGTGTGTCTACTTATGTACACGCGTTTGAAGTTATACTTCTTTGGCGTAACAAGATAAAAATCTTTTCAAAAATTTTATCTCTCGCCTTATTCTACGTTTGTAGAAAAAACGACACTGACAATAGAAAAAAGGTATTTAATACATTGAAAGTTTTAATATAAAGAAATACAAACAACAAATACAAAGAAACAAAATGTTGACTATAGCTAACTTCAGGGTGTCGGTTTTTCGTGACGGTATGCGCGCGCATCGTAAAAATTTATTCTCATCATTTTTCCCTAACGCGCCAAAAGAAGTATAACTTCAAAATTCAAGAGAGAACACATTTATCCCATAGTTTTGAGTTTTCACTTCTGTCGGCAGGCCTTATGACTGTCTCGACTTTTTTTTTGGTTTTAGGTTAATTTCATTATAAATTAATAAACTTTTATAATATAAAATAAATTTGATTACTAAGCGAATGATTTCTCAATAATTGTCATATAAAAGTACCTAATAGTATACATCACACCACCTTTATCTTTTATTATTACGATTCAGATAAGGTATTGATAATATTTTGTTTATCAATCAAATTATTGACAGTCTGTTAATTTTCTGGCGCCAAGTGTACTTAATGGAAATACTACCTAACGAATCGTATCACCATTTCATCAAAATATAATCTGACAGTAATGCTATAAGCACTGACAATGTTAAACAAATCGTATTGTTTGCGAAAGATGTAGAAAAATTAACCTACATGGTATAAAGACTTCATTTTTAACTCTACTTGGCTTGTTTAGTATTTTAACTTCGAGTGAAATTTTCGTAAAATAACAATTAATTATACGAAAACTCATTGAATTATAAGATTTGTATTAATCAAAATAATCTAAGCGTTCACTTGAACACAACTGAGACGTGCTAAATAAATAGTTTTATCACTTATTAGGTAACAATTAGGAGATCGGATTTCAAGTATCGATATACAATTTACGACCATAATTTTATATATAATATATCATTACATAGTATAAAACAAAGTCCCCTAACGCGTCTGTCTGTCTGTCTGTTCACGATAAACTCAAAAACTACGGAACGGATCTCCATGTGGTTTTCACCAGTGGATAAAGTGATTCATGAGAAACGTTTTAGTATATAATTTGTCGAGGATTTTTTTATAATCAGGGCGGGACAACGTCTGCCTGGCCCGCTAGTAGATAATAAAATATATATAAAGGGGAGAATTTTTTTCTCGTTTTAATTTTTTTTTTTTAAAAACCTCTTTTTTTTTTTTTTTTTTTTTTTTTTTTTTTTTTTTTTTTTTTTTTTTTTTTTTTCTTTTTTTTTTTTCCAAATTCCCCCGCTAAGAAAAAAAATTTTTTCAATATATAACTAGCGGGCCCGGCGGAAGTTGATAATAATAAAAATCCTAAAAGTCAACCGCAGCGCCACCTACTGGGTTCAATTGTCCACTCGAACACGCACACAAAATTCCATCAAAATCGGCCCAGCCGTTTAGGAGGAGTTCAGTGACATACACACGTACAGAAGAAATTTATATATAAAGATAAGCTGTTATAGAACATAATAGAACTGCTGAAAAGTAGCTTTTTTTGCAGTTTTTTTTAAAGCTAAATCTTTGTCGACCACTCGGAAAGTGTGGGGCGGATAGAGAATTGCATATTTATCCTTTATTATATAACTGTGTATGTTTATCTTATTCAATCCTAAAATAGTGCAATCATAATTATTCTAACCGCCAATAAACCATTGATATCGTGCACCTCCCAATGAATTATGTGTAAACATAATTAACTCTGCTACTTATGAAAATGTCGGTACGCTTTTATTCCTATGTAATGAGATATATTTTCCATTAACAATTCATTATGTGAACGGCAGATTTTGTTTTTGTAACTTAAGATAATCATGAATGCTCCCGGTTGCTTTTAAAGCATCTGTAAGTATGTGGAATAAGGTACAAAACAGTTTACATTTTTGTTTTTATTTGTAAGTAGGTTTTGTATTTATATACAGTGTTTTCTTATGACATTCCTGACCATAAATAGTATGAGTGTAATGTATCGGGCGCCAAGAACGAGTATATAAATATACAATAGCGCAATCTTAAAGGATAAGTAATTTTATGTGTCCATTACACATTTATTCTGGTGTTTCTTAAAAACCACACGTTCTTTAATAATAAACCTTGCTTGCGTATAACCTTTTATGTACATCGTGGTTTAAGAGTAATTATTAATACTAAAATTAAATTTCTACCTTTGCACGATTGAACTAAAAGTTCGAACCGTGAGGTAGATAAAATACAATATTAGAACTGTGACTGAGGATAGATTAACGTTTATCGGCAGTCGATGACGTCATGTCAGCTATGAATCCAGTATAGCGGAAAGCAGTCAACTGTTTATTGCCAAAAACTAACACATCGATGCAAAACACTGATCAATTTTTGTTGCTCGGTCTTACCTTAGTTGTATTGGCTGTATTACTTGTAATTGATAATTTCTCCATCTTTCTCAAAGAGAAGTCGTGGTGGTAGTTGTCTACTTCATTTTTATCTGGTCCATCATCGTAGCTAGTGAAATATGTTGTAATACTACATGGTGACCGAGTTAAAAGTCTGTCAACATCCCGTTTGTGCAGGTTATTATAAGCCTAGACTTAGTCGTATTAATGAAAATTGAAAAATTTATTTTTCGTATGAAAATTGAAGTAAAGCAAAAATCAAATTCTTATCGCGCGGTACATCTTAGCAAGCAATTCTTTAAATTCCTTTTTTATTTATTTTATGTCAAAGGAAGCAAACGTACAGGTGGGTCACTTGATGTTAAGTGATCACCACCGTCCATAGACTCTAGCTAAACTAGGGGAGTCGCAAGTGCGTTGCAAGCCTGTGTATGAGGGAGGGGGGAGGGGAAGGGAAAGGAGATGGGCCTCCGGCGCTCTCACTGGCCGAACGAAACGCAACAATGCAAGCACTATTACTTCACGTCGGTTTTCTGTGAGAGGTTGGTAGTACCCCGGACGAGCCGACCCATTTATGCTGAAACCAGTAATAGCTACAGTGTGGATCTATCACCTACATATCTATGTATATTCAACTAATATGTCTGTAAGCTGACATTACAACAGCAACTTTCAATTGATTCTTGATCTTTGGTCGCTGTTTTTGTAATGTTCGGAATAAAACCATTCGACCAGTACGGCTTTGTCTAATATAGATATTAAAAAATCAAGAAAGCTAAAACAACAATACCGTGGAGTAAGTAGGTAGCGCGTAAACTTTTGACTTTAAAAGACGTTAAATTTACGTGTATAAACTCGAGTGAATTGCCAAACCGAGTAAATAAATTACGATGAATGTTCGCATTTGCGGAACAAGGTTATGTTTGCGGCGTCAACATACCGTACAAGATTATCTTTATTATCGTAGTCGTTTCAAAACATGACACTCCGGTGCCATTTGCTCTTTGACGCCGGTTTCAAATTGTCTGTATATAAAGTGGTACCAGACACTTTATTTCTATAGAATGTTTACATCCTACTCTTATAAATGAAGGAAAAAAATGAATTTAAAAACTTTTTAAAAAGAAGCTTTTAATATAAAATATTTAATCGTATTTTTTTAAGTAGAACTTCGTTAGGCGCATTGAGCGTTATTTTTGGCAGGAGATAAAATTATAATTTCGCGTCATTACATGTTAGTTAGCGTGACCGAGCGTATTGCGCTTACACGATGATATTACATTACTAATGATAATAATTTCATATACATAATACACAAATATACATAATCCATAAAATTCAAAAGGGAACAGTTACTCCGTTGTTTTGAGTTTTCACTTCTGTCGGCTGTTCTTATACTGCCTCGCCTTTTTTTTCAATGTTTTTGGCTGCTATTTTATTTTGTTTTCATGTATTGTTATCAGGACTGGACGAATATGCAAAATTGCAAAGTCTCAAGGAACTGGTCCTAACTTGCAAGATTTGCTTTCAACAAACACCAAAAAAAACAAAATTGCAAAGTAATACAAGGAACTGGTCCTAACTTGCAAGATTTATTTCAACAAACCTTTAATATCATGTTTTATTACATACCCCCCTTTCCCCCCCATTCCCCCCCAATCTCCCTTTTGAATTTCTAAAATCCTCTTACTCCTCTCTCCAAAGGAATATTCCTCCATATTTCAATCCTACCCTTATTCCAAGATATCTGATGAGTCAATATATAGGTGGGAATCTCTAATATATATATAGAAGATAGAAGATAACAATACTAGCTGTGTGTACGTACTTTGGTATTGAAGTATAAAATTTGTTATTACTGCTTGTTTTAAATTAAGCTTTTTAAATATTATATAAGTTAATTTATGCGTAAATATGAACCGCTGGACTTATTTATACAGAATATTTATTACTTATGGAATAAGAACAAATTTATGTACAAGAAGTTTGATATGTTTCATTATGGTTGTGAAATTATTATTTTCTTTCCATTTCTTCCTCTTTTGTTTTCTTTTATCTCTTAGATTAAAATTCAATTATATATTTTATAGACTGCATCTTCCCAGCGTGTGGCAACACGATATCTGTCTATAGATTCCGCTAGTTTATTTATATAAAAAAGGTATGAACATATTGTCAGTTACTTATAAAATTATTTACTTTTAAGTTAATAATATTCAGTTTTCCTAATTTGATATTGTTAGACATAAATACTAGAAATATGATGACAAAAAAACTTCCTAGCAGTTGAGTAACAGATATGAGCACGTTATCGAGTTATCAATATTGCGTAAGTTCGTTCATGCCTAATCTCTTTTCGATGGCTAGCACTGTTTCTATCGTTATCGATTCTATATTTCTTACGTTATTTATCTTCTCACTGTAATACAAAAATTTCACTTCTATCGCGTGTCTTTACGACACACCCTTTTTTTATTATTGGTAGATTTAAGTATTTACTGGCTATTGCCTATTATCATCAACCTGTAACAGACCCACTACAGGGCGAAAGGCATCTTCCAGAAAGAAGGTATGGGCATGATCGTCACGCCATCCTACGACGTATTGGCGATTTCAAACACTGAGAAAGAGTTCTGTTTTCCCACATACAGTAGTATTACAAGAACATCTCTCAGGTTAGGGTTTTCTCACCATGTTTTCCATTAACGTCACCCAATAGTGTTTACCAATTTAAGTTAGTAAATGTTTGCGAACTCCGAAAAATTCATTGGTACATTCCGGGGTTTGATCGGTTCGATCCTGCGGACATCGGAATGATATTTCACCGCTTAAACCATTAGAATACGAAGACTCGACGTTATGGTCTGTGTTACATATAATTACATTATTTCATAGGGGTTTATCAGTAATCTATTTATAATAAGAAAATACAGTTCTTGTGAGGATTAATCACGTTAAAACTTTTTAACGTTTTTCTTCTTCGTAGATGGTTCTAGGCTACTTATTTTTTTAGATTCGACCGACCACTTGCTATATTTTATTCCCATAGAAGCGGGCGCGAATTAGCTAGTGATAATAATTAACAGGTAATTTCGATTCGGTAAAGCAGATTAACTTTTAATAACGGAGTTCTAATTCTAAAAAAAAAACCACGATAAATCCAAATAAAATACATGGTTGAGTCGTGAGATAAAATCATTTTCACGAGAACCAAGTAGTTCACGTAAAGAGATTCTCTATTTAACCTAAAAAAATTACATAATTTAAGCTTTCATTTCCTTATAAGTTAAATCAATTGACCGACTTAATTTCAACATTTTTTGCAAAAGTATATACCCATTAAATGTCTAAATGTTTGTCATTTTATTTAACGTGCATACGATAATCGGTTTCACTGTATCCTCATATTTTAAATGTCAATTGAAGCTTACGGTAAAATAAATAATTACATATTAAACTGTAATATTTAAACACAAACGCAATGTTTTTGTTAATTAAAAGAAATTAATTTATGTCAAAAAATATAGGACCTAGTAATTGATCATGTGATTATTTTTACAAAATTTATAATGTAGAAGTCGATTATTTTATTAATTTGTGTTTAAAAAGACATACATGTAGTATATTTCATGGATCATATAGGGTATAAGGCCTAATAGTTGGTCATGTGATTGCTTTTTCAGAACTTCAAATATATAAACTAGAAATTAATGTACTGATAGTAAATATCAGCCAGTATAAAATTAACTTTGCTAATTTCTTAATAATTCATGTTTGTAAAAAAAATCAGCTATCAGCCTACTTTCAATATTTCAGTCAATAGAATACGTTAACGGGTTTCAAGTGGTACTCAACCTTGCAATATACAAAAAAAAACTATTCACAGTTTTGTAAAGTAGAAGGAATAATTCATCGTAATATAAACTTAGTGAATCATTAGGATGCAGAATGTTTTATAGGTATGTGATTAAACAACAATAATATTAATAATGTAAATAGGAAAAGCCCAAGGATATTTATCGGATGTCCAAACACTAAGCCTTTGTTTCTTTTTATTGCATTAATATTTACCGTTTAATCGTGACCATAATATATAATGAACTTGCCTACTATGCTAACATCAGCCAAAAACCCTTACCGTGGATCTTGTATCAAGTTATCGAAGGTCTAATGTGATATGAGTTATAATTTTGTTGAAAATTGTAGTCTTTGTAAATTCACTAAATTCGTAGTTTAGCAAATATTTTTTTATTGCAAATGAGTAATAAAGAAAGTTAAAAACGCGTTTTTTGTGTGTATATCTATTAGAATAATGTAGCTATTACATTTTATAGTATACTAGCCTTTGCTCGCACAGCTGGCTAGCTATATGTGATTTTTAACTAGCCCTCGGTAAGAATACATGTTTCTGTATGAATGGTACCCTAAGTCCTTTTGCTAGTCTTTGACATCGTGTATGCAGATTTCATGATGATCGGTTGAGTATTTAAGTTTTGAAAGTGTAACAAACTCACTTTCGCATTTATAATATTAGTAAGTATTTAGGATTCGTTATTGAAATAATTCATATAAATGCGTAAAAACTATAGTAATGTTTTGATAGTCAATATACGCGAGATATATTGAGATTCCCACAACTAAGACGTAACTATGGACGTCACAAATTATATAAAATTCATCAAGCCGTTTAAGCTACAAAGTGCGCTAAAGAAATAGACGTGCATACGATTCTATTGTAGAGGATACATTACCGTTTATTGCACAGTCGGGTAAATTATGAACCTTGTGATTTCTGTTTTAACATATTTAATTGTTAGAGCAACTTACAGCTAAATATACTAGTGGAAAAAATCAAAGGATACAAAAAAAAAAACAATTTTTGAATCGTTGATTTTCACAATAATGGTCGTTTCGGAGTGACAGAAAATCAATTCAAAGCTTGAAGTTCCTAGTTTTTTTATGAAAATATTTCTAAGCAAGATGTAACGCTCAACCCTAATGAATACCGTGAAAAATTTTTGGAAAATATGGATTTTTTTAAATCCTTTACTTTTTTTCTTTAGTTAATTAATATCATAAAGAACGCAGTCCTAACTAAATCCTGTTAATAATATTCGTTATTGTTAATAATACATTTATACTCGCCGTAAGCTAGTGTTTCCAAAGGACGCCCTTCAGATCAGAACGTAACAATGCAAGAACTGCTACTTTACAATAGAAAAATATGTGGTGATTGTGGTTCTGTATAAAACCTCATACATTTTTTATCATAGTTAAATATCTCTCTCTCTTAAATATAATGTAACAATAAAATGCCTTATAAGCTTGTTTTCAAAAAAATTTCATTTGGTATATAATTACAACCAAAAAAATCATAAATTGCTAAATATCATAGCCCTCTCTCTAGAAATTAAAATCGCATTATAAATTTTCGCTTTTATTGAGTCCAGTGAAAGTAAAACTACAATGATTCAGCACGTATTCGAAGATTAAGACACTTTAATGAGTCTCCGAACTGTATTGATTCTCTTGTTAAAAAAACTTCACGAAGAAAGGCTCAAGATGAAATAAGCAATTGATTGCTCTGCTGTGGGACCACTCACTATAGATTGATTCGAAATTGTTTTTCTTAGTAAACAAAATATAAAACACGTAGGGCCAGTTTGTGGTGTGTAAATGGCCTGGTACGGTGTCAAAATTGTACTTTAAAATGGTAAACTTAATTGGCCTATTGAAAGTGTGGAAGTAGTTTCACTTAAAACTTGAATTGCAGTTAAAAAACTCGCGAGTAGCTTTATATTTATTGGCTGTTTTTGTCACTGTCAAAATTTGTCCAAAATTAAAACATGTGTTTAGTTAGTATTCATTTTATTTACATATCCGAACTTGGGAGAAGGACAATGTTTCCTCTACTGGTAAAGCGTAGCCCAAAACATTGGCAGCAATTGAGAAATGAAATTTTTACGTCATGCAATTATATATTACTAGCCTCTACCCGCGACTTCGTTCGCGTGGAATAGTTACTTTGGGCTAACGCTCACACGCAGCGGAAGCTCTCAAGATGAAAAAACCCCGATTTTGAAACATTATTCATTGGCACTCCACTCCTATTGTTCTTACCGTGATGATATCACGCCTATAACCTTCCTCGATAAACGAGCTATATAACACTGAAAGAATTTTTCAAATCGTTTTTTTTGTGGGGTGAGTTGTTTTTGTGGCCGGGCCCCCCCCCCCCCCCGAAAGTTCTTGTTTTTTTTTTTTTTTTTGTTTGGGGCGACCCCCCCCCCCCCCCCCCCCCCCCCCCCCCCCCCCCCCCCCCCCCCCCCCCTCTCCCCTCCTTTTTTTTTTTTTTTTTGGGTGGTGATTCTTTCCCTTGGTGCCCCATTTTTTTTTTCCCCTTTAAAAAAAAAAAAAAAAATGACCAGTAGTTCCTGAGATTACCCCCTACAACGTCACAAACTCACAAACTTTACCTCTTTATAATATTAGTATAGATAGTATAGCTAAATAAAACTTCATTGCTGAATCTTTATGCATAGCACATCAGAAAGTGTGCAACTATTTGGCTATTTTTTTTATTGTGTCTATAATTATTAGGACAAGGTTTGTATGAAAGATAGTGGTCGAAGATGGTACGGGAAAGTGAGCAATTTAGGTTAGTACACCTCCATATAAAATGTGAGACCAGACCGTAGTTAGATTATCCAAAATATTGTCAGATTGACGCTCATTTGTTCAGTTGCCATTTTATTTAATATACATCCCGGCAGATGTTGTCGTGCCTTGATAATAAAAAAAATTCCTGAAAGTCAACCGTAGTGCCACCTACCGAGTCCAAATAATCTAAACCATTCGTGAATCCACTGAACACACAATTTTTTTTTTTATCAAAATCTGTCCAGCTTACATCTAGGAGGAGTTCAGTACATACACATGGACAGAAGAATTATTATGTATATATTTATTTTAAACCCGCTCCCCTTTTATATTTGACAATATATTCTGAGATTATTCTTTCATTATCTCTTTCTATTTATTATCTCTGAGTTATGTAAGATTTCCCTTATAATTTTGAAATAATCAAATTAAATGGATATAATCATCTTTTTTAGTACAAACTACTAAAACCTAACTTTAATCTTTATAAGGGATTATCATACATATAAAATGTTTTGTAAATAAAAAACCTTAATGTGAGATTACCATTCAACCTTCTCTTCCCGTCTAAATTAGATTTGATGTAATTATGTCGAATGCATACCCCGGATTGAGTTCACGAAATTAAGAGACACTCCCTAATTATCTCAGTATGTAATTATATATTACTCGTAGCTGCCTGTAACTTCGTCTGCCTTTGTATCTTTTATTTATTATTTTATTAGTTATACTTATCTGACGCTTATCGTTATATTTTGACCAATTAGAACAGTATCTTTATAAATGATGGTATGTATTGTTCTCATATATAGCAATATTGATGTTAAGAGTCATTAAAATGTTTGCGTGAAGAGTTAGATATTCCGCCGTCACTTGACTTGTATATAATATTAATAGGAGATATTGTACAGTACATTATAATCTATATGTGTCATTTATACAAACAATATTGTAATTTGGTATATGCATATATTTTTTTTATTATTAATGATTTTCAATATCACTATAATTATTAAAGTTTCATATTATTCTAAACACAAGCCTAACTATAACTTCTACGTATGTTTTAACAACACACTCGTGGTAGGGAAGTGAACAGTGAGTCCTCGGTATCATGTTACTTTAAGACTCTGTTTTGTGTAATGTCTTAGTGTAAGATTTATGTCACTAACGGCTCGTTTTATGTTTCCAGGTAATGAACTGTAACTAACGAGAGATTAGCGTAAGTTATTTAAGTACTTTTATTTTCTCAACAGAATTAGCCTATTTTGTATTATGTTTTTTTTAGAAACAAACAATATTTATATAATACTAGCTTCTGCCCGCTTCGTCCACGGGGAATAATTACTTTGGACTAACGCTAACACGCAGCGAAAGCTCTCAAAAGGAAAAGAAATCCCGATTTAGAAACATTCTTCATTAGTGCTCCGCTCCTATTGGTATTAGCGTGATAATACAGCCTATAGCCTTCTTCGATAAATGGGCTATCTAACACTGAAAGAATTTTTCAATTCGGACCAGTAGCTCCTGAGATTAGCGCGTTTATGCAAACTCTTCAGTTACTCTTCAGTTTAGTTAGTTAGTTTTATTATCAGTTAATATTAGTATAGATAAGCGCCATCTATAATCGCGAAGTAGATTATCTAATACAACTTTTAAAAATAGATGGCGTTAATAATAATAGCCCTTGAACCGTTGAAGCTTATGGCTCTCGAAATCAAATTTAAAATAAAATTCTATAGTTGGTTGGATATTATCTTTTTATTATTAAAATTCAAAATGTATATTGAAAGCTAGAGAAGTTGCTAAGAGCAATCACTTAATGTAACATAAACTTAAACGTATACCGAGAAATAACGTTACAACTTAATTCTGTTTGTGCTCACCAAACACTAGGCTCCTACTATTTGTTTTCGAATTAGTCTCGCCGATGTTATCTGAGTTCGGGGTAGGCGCTCCACTGTAGGCAGTGCCATGTCTTGTTCCTAATGTTAGTTCAACACTCATTATCGCTTTCCAGCATTGTTATTTTTATTATTAATCCTACACCTAAGGACCTTTCTAACCTATTAATAGAGGTTATAATCGAACGTTAACGTATTTTTGAGATGTATACGTACATATTTGTTGACACAGTCTTGTCGTGTATTTGAAGTTGATAACTCAATTTTGTTAGTGATACTCGAATGTCTTCTCAGGTGTGGAAAATGGTCTACGTGTCTTTTTAATTGTATGTTTGGTTTCGTTGGTGATATAGCTGATCATCACTATATATAGGATATATTATATCTCCTTCAACGTTACAATTTTGAATAATATATAAGTGGCTCTGTTGTAAGCCTTAAAATAATATTTCAAGTTTTTGGCACAAGAAGCGATGACGATTTGCTAGTAGCGTGTTCGAATAGCGCTTCATTCGGCGTAGGTTCAAATCCTGCAGCGCAGCTTTCAGTGAAAGAAAAAGTCGTGATGAAACGTGCATGGTGGTAAATCTTTTACTAAGACCCGTCTAGTTAACGTCCACTCTCTAGTTGAAAGTCTGCCACCAGACAACATATAATTTTCTCCTGCCAATTGTAATTGTTACGAGACACTGACAGAAATTTACAACCATATGCACAGTGATAACGACAATGTCAATACCTGTATCTGTCTATCACGTCTCTTAAAGACTATATGTGCATTGACTGATGCGTGAACACGACACGTCTGAGCGTCTCACCCTAGCGATGCCATACCCGATCCAAACAACCATACCACTCCATTTTCGGATTTCCTTACTCTGTGAGCGTGTAATAACACAGTACTGGGATTTCAATGTGGCAAATCGTGGAGAAGACCGAGATAGCCGCTTACATTTGGTTGTATAGAGTTACCTTTGTCTATGTAGTCATTGCGCTGTGCGATGTAGAGAACACTTTACAATACCGAAGCAAGCAGATCTTAGTTGGGCGTCTCACTCTTGGCTCCCGAATGCCAATTCAAATGCCGAGTATTCTACGTCTCTAGGTATTTTTTCCATCCCTTGTGGTGGATTTACACTAGGGGCACTCTGAGCTAGTGGCCGGGCAGCAAAATTTGGAGATTAAGATAAAAACGTACTTCAAAGCTTAGATTGTAAAGATTTAATTAACTAATTTGCAAATCAAAAGTCAGACGTGTTTGAAACTATGAACAACTTGAAAAAATTAACATTATATTGCAATTTTTTTGGTGTAGTCCGGTGAAGCTATGAAGGCCCGTCTGTCCAATTAAGCGTCGTCAGTTCGAAATAAAATTGCAATTTTATATGAGTAATCTTAGTCCTTAGGTATTTTTATATAAATGATTAAAAAATTCTATATAGAAACTTTATTTTGTGCAAAATTTCGATAATGGGGCGGTATTTTTACAGTCATCAGGGGCAACGCTAAAATTGACTAGGGCACTGCTTATTAAAACAAATCACCTTACCATCCAGTTCGTACGTAAGTTCATGCCATGCAAAGCCTAATAAATCTTAACCAATAATAAGAGATTATAAATCTAAACTCGAAATTATTAAATATAAAATTTATTATCGAATGTTCACGAACTCGCTAATATAGTTGGTGGTAACGCTTGCTGTAATATTATAAATCTTGTATAGAATGGAGCTAACACGAGTCGTGATCGGAATGACGTCCACACGAATGCACCGAGCAATTTATTACCTTTACTTTGCGCTGTAATTATCCGGTAATGATTTCTCGCGCTTCGTATAATGGAATGATGATCGGCCATATTTAATTTAAGATAGAAAAGAAATTTGAAATTGTTCACAAATGTATATTATTAGATTCGGTGTTAGTTCGTATTATACATTGGCTTCTGACAGATGATACATACGTATTTCTTCATTATTCTTTATGTATATATATATTACTAGGTGTTGTTATTGGAGTTTGTTCTCGGTGAAAGTGGTTTTGTTGTTTCGTGGTAAATCTAAGGCTTTTATGTGGAGTGATTGTAGCTGGAGGCTGTTATTTATTCTATTAATTGGATTTTTTTTCTGTATACTGCTTATTCTCTAAGGAAAAGCGTAAAGGAAAAGCCTACATAATAATCTGAGAAGTCTTGTGTCTGTCTGTAAAATTCTCATTATAATTGATACAGCTGTTTCGAAGCAACATACTTCATTTTTATATGTATAGGTTACTAGCTTTTGCTCGCGACTTCGCTTGCCTTAATGTAGATTTGACTTATCTCTCGAGAACAGTACCTTTTTTTCTTTTTTATTAACGTGGGGAAATCCTCTTATGGATACGCCACCCCCCCGGAGGGTTATGTCCGACTTTCACGGACTAAAACCCCACGGTGTACCGTCAGACCGTAATTGTTGGGGCGGCAAGGGATCGTACAATGCTAATCAACCTTGTAGAGCCGCCCCAGGGTCCGCCGGGCTCCTACCTATAGGGAGGCAGACTAGGTATACATCAGCTGCCTCCCCTCGTCCGCCGGACCTGTGCAATGAGGAGACTATTTTACTGAACGAAATGCACCCTATATGTCCTTTCCTGTGCCTCAGACAAATTTTATGATGATCGGTTGACCGGTTAAGGCGTGAAAGCTTAACGTACAAATTTACAATCCTATTTATAATATTAGTTAGGATACAAATGAACGTGTAACTTTTGGGATATAAAACAATAATAAAGAAGATATTTGTTGAATAGTAATAAATTGAAATTGTGAAGTCCGCGCGTCCGAAGCAGCGGTATAAATTCTGTTAGATTCTGATCACTACCGCGACGCGCAGACTCACGCGCAAAGCGTGAAAAAACACTTCCACACATCATCGAAACGTTTAGTGCGTCGACATTATCTCCTATACTCATAAGATAAATACGTTGTAGTTCACGCATTGTTAACACGAAACAATAGTATCATTGATCAGTTTCGAGGCCCGCGTTCTATCAATGGACAATTCGCGTAGAAAGTTAAATGGACCGCTCCGAAACAATCGATCTCAATAACTGACTACATCAATAACGACGAAGAAGCTTAAATAATGTATTTTTAATTTAATTTTATTACGAAATTAAATATGTTTTACATGTAACTAAATTATATATAAAAAAAATTCTGAGATTTATGTAAAAACAGAATATGTTCAATTAATTCTAACTGTTCTGTTTTACCCCTTCTAGGTGAGGTTTTTTAGTATTATAAAATCTTATCTTGGCCTTTTCAAACGGACAGGATCTCTCATGTGTTTTGAAGTAAAACTTTTTATGGGAGTGCTTTGAAATTCTGATCTGCAAACTTTTTGTGTGACGAAAAGTGGTCGGCGTAAACACTATGTCGGGTAAAATGTTGTAAACACCGACTCCCGTCCGATCACCGAATTTGTATTTTACTTATTATAGAAGTTTTATGTTGTATTTTTTAAACTCACATTCCCTGTAATACAAAAGTTTCACTTCTATCGTGTGTGTTTACGAAATGCCCTATTTTTTCTATGTATTATCCCTAAATATATAAATGAATATTGTACATAACAATTATTAACAATATTCGCATACAATTAAGAGTGTTAAAAAAACATATTGATCTAATCAAAATGATCTATCTACACGCCGGAAGAAGCCGCGGGCGACACGCAGTTAATAACGTAGCTTTCTTTTGGACCGCAACGTGTCTATCGGAACACAAATCAATTAAGTAACGAAGCTGAAAGTGACCATTTGTATATATTTGTCGAGTGCTACAAAAAATATCAACATTAACACTTCGACTTTTACGAGAGTAAAATTATTCTATCGAATGTAATTTACATTTTTTTTCTCACGTAATCATTTATATCCACGGTTTTTAGTTTCAAAGTTTGACATTCGAATTACATACCAAGTACTTAAACCTTTTGGTTTAATTTAAAATTCGAGATAAAGTTAAAAGGTGCCTACGTCTCAAGTCAAGCTCCTTTTGATTGCGACGGCATATCTGTCCTTATCATTTAAGACTTTTGATGGTTTTTTTTACATCCTTTGAACTTTATCGCGGCCCTTTTGGTCGTTCGCTAACGTACCCGAGTTGGGAATTCATTATGTTAATTGATATTAATTATAGCGCGATAACTTCTTATCCTTCAATGTATCTGCATTTTTCAATCGTAGAAGCGTAAATCGGTAAATATTAGTTTGTTATACAAGCAGCGGTCCACGACTTTGCCTGCGTTTGTATAAAAATATATAAAAATCCAATGTCATGATGTTTGTCCACGATGAACTCCGAAACTACTACACCGATCTTCATGAAAGATGGCATTTATGTGTAATTTGGTCCAACTTGAGAGATAGGATAATTTATATTTCGATTAATAACATTGTCATTGTTTTTCATTATTGTACGTTGCATCAGTCTCGAACAGATGGCGCTTTAAATTAGTTTGTTAACATAAAACAGTACGATCGACTGTTATAGATATTTCATAGATGGTACCACGTTTTAATTTTAAGTTAGTTATCGGATTTTAATTTTATTTCCCGTTCTTTACCCCGGTAGATTTTAGGCAGACTCATTACTCCATAATACCAAATACTTTATCATAATTTTAATTAACATGTAATAACTGAACTACACCAATGCGTGGCCGGCTCAGCCTGTATTTTTATAAATGGTAACACTATACGTTATCTTCGTGTAACCAACAGTTTATGCAAAGCATGCCGAGTCAGGATTTGTTCCAACTTATTTGACATTCATAGTTGTATTTTGAGTAATTTAAATAATATCTATATGAATCATAGACTATGTGGTATAAGCTATATTATTGTAAAGTTTTCATGAAAATCCGTCCAATAATTTTTGCGTGAAAGAGTCACAAATATCTATCGATTCTATAAACTTTCTCGTTTCTAGTTAGTAGGACGATTGTATATATCTGAAGTAATGTTGACAGGGGCGACAACTTTGAATGCCGCTTTAATAAACGTTATTCCGCGTCTTATAGTCAACTAGTGATTTCAGAAAATCAAAGCGTGCAGCCCTACTACTATAGAACTAAATGGGTTAATAGCCTTAGTGTGATAATCGTTATTGGACATGTTTTATTTTTAATTGTTTCTTATATTTGTTTAAAAGCTTTTTGTGATAAAGATAACCTAAAATAATCTCAACTAATACTGTAATTGCAAGGGTGCGTTTGTTCTTCGTTACGCTATCACGCCTTAACTATTGAAACTCATTATGAATTTTTTTTATATTGTTATCTAAAAAGAATGTTATGTAAGGATAGATCACATTTATTGTAATATTTAGCAATTTTTTATATGTATATGCATATATTTGGATAAGGAGCGCTTATAAAAATAGTTATTATTACTATATTAAGTTGTTAACTTTATGATCCCTTGAACTACTTTATCAAAACCGTTAAATGATATGATATAAACATGATATATTGGATAATTTTTTCAACTAAAAATAATCAAGAAAAACTGGTAGCAATATAAATCAAACTTCTATATTTAAATCACGATGACAGCTTTTAAGTGACATAGGAAATTAAAAGTGATAAATATGATAAATAAAATGTTGATTTTTATCAAATTAAATGATTTATCGTAATTAAATATGCTAGTGGCAGTCCGATGGTCGAAATTTTACCATAAATCTTGGTCTTTTTTTTAGTTTGAACGTTTCCAAGCTTCTTTTGTTCAAGAATGCATGTAGTTATAAATCATTACATATAAATATTTTAAAATTCTATTACCTTATTATGTCTGTTAATGTGGAGAAACGCGTTATTATGTATTTCTTATCGATTTTTTTATATACATATATATAACCTCCTTAATGTTAATCTCATCTCAGAGTGTCTGGTCCACCACAAACTATATATTTCACTTGTATGATTGACATTAAATATGAGAATAAGGAATTAAAATATTGATTTAATTAATTTAACCTATTTGTAATACACGTCATATATATATTTTATTTTTCTACAAACTTTTCTTATATGAACAGTTTACGCGATGTGCTTTAATTGAATACCAAGCTACATCCAATTCGGTCTCCATGTCTATGCATTAAATATTATGTACAAAATAGTTCTGCTATAAATATTCACATATATTAAAAAAGAAACAAGAAAATATTAAAAAGAATCCTGGACAATAATAGAATACTTCACTATAGACTTTTATTCCACTATAAGAATCACAGATATGTCGATAGATGGAAGTTTGTGTCAGTCATAGGCGACGAAGATTGATCGCAATTTTCAAACATCCAGTATTAGCGAAGGCTTCACCGCAAACTCGTAACAGACATGACTCCGCATAAATCCAGCCGCAGCAACGCGGTATGCTTTTTATATCAGATCCCGCGTTGTCAGTGCTACAATGGCGGGTCACAAACAATATCGGGAACGAGTAAATGTCATCGGACGCATCGTTGGTAAGGGCCGTGACTGGAGTTGCCAACTTGCGGAGTTACGTTAAATGGATATTTATAGTAAAAATCAAAATACTCTTTATTCAATTTAGGCCCTGAGACTACCACCGGTTCGGAAAACAACCCAGTCATCGAGAAGAACCGGGAAGAAACTCGATCTGATTAAGTTCCGGATAGTGTTATATAAAGCAAATAAATCCGTGTGCTGACAAAATTGACACACAAACTAGGGTTTGCACGGGTGTACTATTGAAGGTAATGAGACCGTGTTGGTTGGTACACATATGTGCCTCACTAATTCCTATACATATGGTTAGGTTAGCTAGTTTAGCTTAGTAAGTTAATGAGTTTAAGTTCGGCCACTTTGATACCCTTAAACTTGTTGCCAAGTAGCTGAGCACCATAAACGCTCGCCTCATTAGCTCTGTGAAGCTGTGAAGGCCCATCAGGCCAATAAAGTATAGTCAGTTCGGTAAAAGAACATGAAATTACAATTAATAATTATAAATGTCTGCACTACATTTCACTGGATAAAATAGGTAATTCCCGAGGAATATCGAAAATATTGTCATGCGAACGAAATCGCAGTAAAGTGCTTTGTTTGTACTAACCGAGTATTTCATAAATACTTACGAAATGCTTCTGCCCTCAACTCTGGAAATGTGTCATCCGGCTTTCGTATACGCTTAGCGACTCTAGGCGGGGCTTTATTGCGTCTGTAGAAACCAAAAACGTACATTTACGTTGAACGAGAGACCATTACAATGTATAATTTAGATATCGGTTTAACGGTCAATGGCGGATTAGTCACGATTTGCGATCGAGACGCTTCCGTGACCTCAGGCTGTTTGTTCGTTACAACACGTCGAACATGTGCTTGATCGTCGTTTATTTTAATAGTGTTTAAATTAAGGCGTTTTTTTATGGCATGTTTATGATAAGTCACGAATAAAGTAAATAATACTAGTCCAGTGGTCACGCGTCGCATGCGGCTCTTGAATCCTTAGGTGTGGTTCTTATACAAAATGCATAGTGCAGACACGGTATGCCTTGTCTTGTAAGAGACGAGTAAACGTTTTTGATACGCAGAAAAGAGGCATATTTTTAGAAAGCGATAACAGAACAGCTAGTCGTTCGAAAAAAAGACATATCTAGTAAAGTCAAGCGCGGGAGTTTACTATTAATCCTGATTATTTCTATAAAAATGTATATACTAAAGCAAAGCTTAAGTTTAAAGAAAGGCTCCTTCAATTTTGTATTATTTACATTTGACTTTTTTGGAAGACAAGTTTGCCGACTACTGCTAATCCGTAAGAGTGCCACTGTTGAGCAGAACAAATTCATCCTTACCCCCCCCCCCCCAATTTACAATATATTTTTTTTTTTTTCTTTTTTTTCCTTTCTTTTTTCTTTTTTTCCATTTTTTCCCATTAATTTTCCCCAATTTTTTTTTTTTTTTTTTATCTTCGGATCTTTCTCCCTTTCAACCCCCCCTTCCAAAACTATTTTCAAATCAAAATAGAGTTTGAATGGAATCGTATAAACTTAAGGCGTCAGTAATATATGGCGACACAGGTAAACGTTTTAATTGCGTCATCTGCCTAAAGATCTTACGAAGATATTGACTATGGATTTCCATGTAAAACTTTATACGTTTTTTTTAGTTACCTATTAAATTATAGTCCGGAACTATTTTGTCGGATTACAAACATCATAGTAGAAACTATCTGAAAAGGTAGTAAATTTGCTACTGTTCTCTTGAGTAACTTACATCCACAAACAAGTAAACTGTTAAGCGCGTGTCGGCGTGTTCTTTGACGAAGTTGGGCAACTTTTACGTGTATGATAGATATCTATACGTATAAAAACGACCGTAATTCTAAACGTTTAACGCGGGTAGCGTGGATTTTCTCAAAGCGATACAGTTAGAAAGCGAAACGGCTGTGTACAATTTAACTTATCCGTCCATCTGAGTAACGACTCTCATAAAACATAACCGGTATGTTAGGATGATGTACTGTGCCTTCAGATTTTAAAGCTCGGTCACGAGCCAAGACTGGAGCGTGAGATATAGGCTTGACAGATGTCATATCTTAGTCAAATTAATGACATTTTTTCGAGGTTCGAAGCGTTGTTATCTTGTTTTTGATTTGGGTCGATGCGGCCGGTAAGGTTTTACTTGCGAAATATTTAGGTTTATCTCTATAAACTGCCAGACTTTTAGCATGACTAAAGATCTATGTCTGACTAACTCTATGATCACTAAAGATACGGAGTGCGTTGGCATGTAAAATAGAAAATAGTAATTATGAATTGATAGATACCTAATTTCCTTGGTTTGAAAGTTGATAATGAAATAAAATACTTTTCAAACGAACATTACAAATGTAAATTACTTCGACGTCCGGAATGAAGAGAAACTGAAATAAAAATAATTTAAACTCTGTTAACAACTATACATTTTCACAATTTGTATGTGTTACTGTTCGTAAAACCACGACGACAAATGTGAAATCAAAAATCTATCGCTTGTCGTTGGTTGTATACTGACCGAACCCGAAACGATTCTACACCAAAGGGTGAGTAATAAGCATTATTCTTAATATATTTTTTTTTAAGTAAAACTTTGTATGGCACGATCATTGATATACAAAAATCCAAGATGCACAAAAAACGTCTCACAGCCGGTACACAAAAATGAGTGCATAATTTTAGATTATGCACTTGACGCAACTTCGTATAATAAGTATATATATACGCCAAAAAAGTTTCACTTCCTCCGCGTGCACACGCTGATTAACGCACAGTTTTCGTAAATAGTTTTAGTATTTTGAAATATATTATTCACATATAGAATAAATTGTAATTATATGCAAAAACAATAACGTTTTAGATGTATGGCATTCTTGCTTCTTAACATGCTTCATCTACTACCGTAAGTAGCAAGTTATAGCCTAGTTTACAATTTATTTCCCAGTGTTGTAATAAGGCTGTCAGGTTAATTTAATGTTATTATTTCTTTCTATAACTGTAGAAAGTATAGAGAATAATGCTAGAATAATTTTAAAGATAAATCGAGAATTGTTACTAATTGGCATGCTTGAAAAGACAAAACTGGCTGCTATTTAATTAACAGGAATAGTAGAGCATGAGGAAAGTGTGAAAAGGTAATGAAGGAAGTATATAATGACATTCCCCTGTCATAAAACGTAATAAGTAATGCATATTAAATAAATATTGAGCGATGCTGGTTGCTAAAAATTTTAAATTATATGTCTTATGCGATAAGTTAAAAAAAAAAGAATATCGGGAACAAATTCTATATCTCGATAACAGCGCCATCTACCGTATTTCACTACAGTTAAAAGCCATCCAGGTGAGCCATAAGTACAAAAGAAACAATTTAAGTCGTTTGTGAAAAGAACGAACACACATTTAAATTTCGTGTGTATAGGTAAATAGTACGTGCAGTACATTTTATAAAAAAAAAAATTTTGTTTGATAGCGCAGTGCTTTACGCGTTTGATCTCCTGTTACCACCACGCCGAGTATTGTGAATTCGAATCGCACACAAGCAAATTACTTTGTGATCCACAAATGATTGTGAGTCTGCGCGTACTTTGTGTCCACGAGTGGTATAATTGTGAAGTCCCTTGGGTTCAAACGCTTGATCCACAGTACGGACGCTAATTTTTATTTTTTAATAGAATACGTTTCATGTTATTGATCTATTTTTTGTTTACGGTAGCAATGTATTCAAATCCATGGCACCCTAAGTGTCTACTGCCCTGATGGTTATACCTGTTTGCCGTCAGATTGCAACTAACATATAATAGATAGTCAAACTGACAACAATTACAAAATTCTGTTAACAATATCAAGATTGTGTTCCTAAAAATACCAAAAATTCTGGTAACTTGTAACTCTTTGTCACTAATTTACCAATCGTGTTAATACACCGAAGAATTGTTTGACTATTAACCAATAAATGACTATTGTTCATAAGTTTACACGTAAATATTTGAAGAAAGATTTAGTGTGAACAAACTAATAATACACGGGGAAATTTATCAGTTTTACTCCAAAAAAAGGAAAGACCTCTTAAGTCACATTAACAGTTAAACACGGTTTGCAAGTCTCATTAACAGCGTAACCCGTTAGTGAGCCAATATGACATCTCTTTTGGAGATAGACCCCAATCCGGTTTTACTTGTCTCCGCTATAAGACATCAACCTGTTACATCTAGAATAGGTAACACCATTTTAATTTATAGTAACAGTTGTAATAGAAACGCAGTGCAGTGAAGTAACTTGTTTTTTTTCTTTATTTTAGCCAACCCATCTTCTAGACTATTACTGCCGTTTGCGAGTAGGTAATAATATTACAAATGGCTTGTAATAACTTTCAAGCTCTGACAAGATGGTGACCCTCTTGTTAGAACTTTCCAGAGAGGTTTTAGACATCTCAGAAGTCATGGTCCGTACAAAAATATGTAGCGATTCAATCCTTACATGTCTATCTGCTGATATTTGTGGTGTTCTCAAGAATGTATTTAAATTGATTTTTAATAACTTAGTTTTAATAACTTTTGTTAAATAATATTTTATAGGTAACTGTTAAAATTACTATTCAATAATCAAATAGTCAATGTGCCAAATAAAGAGATATTAATCTATAATTAAAATATAATAAATATGTTAAAAAACTAAAACAAAAGTGTGTGTGTACTTATGCACACGCGTTAGGATTTATACTTCCTTGGGTATAACAAGATAAAAATGTTTTCAAAAATTTTATCTTTCGCCTTATTTTACGTTTTAAAAAAAACGACACTAACAATAGAAAAAAGGTATTTAATATATTGAAAGTTTTAATACAAAGAAACAAAATGTTGACTATAGCTAATTTCAGGATGTCGGTTTTTCGTGACGATGTGCGCGCGCATCGCAGAAATTTACTCTAATCATTTTTCCCTAACGTGCCAAAAGAAGTATAATTTCAATAAACTTTTTAATAAATTATCCTTCAATAATTAAACAATAAAAATAAGCCCAAGCCCCCTGTTCATTTACATTAAACATGATTCCTTTCCCTCCTTCTCATAATCAATAAGTTCAAAAGAGACAGAAATTCTAATTTTAGAATTAGCTTGAAAGACAAGCCATCAACTAAACAAAACAATCGATAACTCGTTTTTATCTCGTCGAAAATCCAAAAATAGTCCGCAGTCAGACATGAAAAAACAAACAAACACGATTGGATGTTTACGTCGGCTACATATGGACACGTTGAAAATTCCTCGTAACTCAGATATAATATGGCATATACATAGTTAACACATAATAAGAATAATATTATTTTATTGGTATTAGAACTGTATTTTTCAAAGCTATCTTAGCATAGGCTATTGGAATATGTAAGCGGTTATTCTGTGTGATATTTTATATGCTCGCAATTCAAATAGACACTATCAGTAACTATTTAGGTATTTATTTAAACGTATTTCTGTTACAATAATGCTGATATCTTCTACGAGGCCAAAATGGCAATACAATAACACTAATTATCCCTACTTGTAGCAGTGACTTCAAGCGCTTCGTTTATTTTTAACATTAATTTAAGTGCAACGTGTAGATATGTACAAACGTTAAACGCATTTTACCACAAAATTGAATTTTTGAGTTCTTTCTTTGATTAAATGTGACGGTTGTCAAATAAACAATTACTTTTTTAATAATACGTGAAATATAAAAAAATACTCGTGAGCACTGTGCGTAATCCTTACGAGATAGAAATATACCATCAAGGATTTTTTTGGCGTGATAACGTCTTATAAATCGATGAACGCCGGCTTATTGTCACGTTCCGCCTGAGCCGACCGTGCAAGCGAGAACGCGGTACGCGGCAAAATCTATCTCTCTTCCACTCCATCGACCGATGCGTCCGAGTCGTTATCAAGTAAAATAATCGTCCGTCGTCCGTTACAATCAACCAATTTTTTTTGTAAACCTTTTCAAGATACACAATTCTTGAGAATTGACAAAACTTGATAAAATACATCAACTTTTCTCCACTTTTACTATAAACAATATACATAAACAAACCTTCCAGAAGAAATTCTATAAACAACAGTGAGAAACGTATCGAAAACATAGTTTAGAGAACTAAGGGAACATCCTAACTAATATTAGGTCTTTTCCTATGAAATTGCCGTTTTGTATGAAAAAAATTAAACGAATTTTTTTCATGTATTTTTTATTTGTATTTAATCGAAGTAATCACCCATGCAATTAATGCATCTTTGCCAACGCAGTGGCAGTTTATTGATGCCCTTCTTAAAAAAATCAGCTGGACGGGAGGCAACAAATTCTTCAAAGGCATTTTGTACTGCCTCTCGGGTATTGAATTTTTTTCCCGCCAAGGAGTTATCCAAATTCTGGAAAAAGTAGTAGTCTGTAGGCGCAAGGTCTGGTGAGTAGGGCGGATGACGGAGAACTTCCAACCCCAGTTCCTGCAACTTGGAGACCGTCTGCTGTGCAGTATGAGGTCGCGCGTTGTCATGCAGGAGCAGCGGAGACAAGCGATTGACCAATGCTGGTTGGAGATGTGCCAGCTTCTCCATCATTGTGTTCAGTTCTTCACAGTACACATCTGCAGTAATGCTCACCCCGTTTGGTAAGTAGCTGTGATGAATCACACCGGCGCTAGACCACCAAACAGTGACCATCACTTTTCTAGGGGTAAGTTTTCGTTTAGGGCATTCTTTAGGTGCTGAACCAGGATCCAACCAACTTGCTGAGCGCTTGCGGTTATCAAACAGAATCCATTTTTCATCGCAGGTACCAATGCGGTTCAAAATTCCTTCATTTGTGTGTCTGTTGAGCAGTGTAAGGCACGTCTCGACGCGTACTTCGTGTTGGCGATCATTCAGTTCGTGGGGCACCCATTTGTCAAGCTTTTTTACCTTGCCAATTTGACGCAAATGGACCAATATTGTTTTGACGCTAACGTCGAAAGCTGCTGCTAATTCAGCCGTAGATTGTGTATCATCAGCTTCCACAATCGCCTTTAATTCGTCATTGTCGACCAAAGTCTTCGGACGACAGCGAGGTTCATTTTTCAGGTCGAAATTCCCAGAACGGAAGCGAGCAAACCAATAACAGGTGGTGCGTTGGTTTGTAGTGTTAGCTCCGTAAACGTCGTTGATGTTGCGTGCCGCTTGTGTCGCGTTGCTGCCACGACGGTACTCATATTCCATAATTACTCGAATTTTTAACGTATCCATGATGACAAAAAAGATTGAAATGCGATGAAAATGTAACACTAATCAATAAACAAATGACTACTTTTGGAAAAAGAATTCCATGTTTTTAAAATAAAATTAATTTGAAATTAGAATTCTTAGTCAAACAAAAATTATTTTGATTTGAAATGGCCAGTACTGCAGAACGGCAATTTCATAGGTAAAGACCTATTATTATAAATGCAAAAGCGATTTGCTTGTCTGTTTGTTACGCTTTGACGCCTTAACTACTCAACCGATCATCGTGAAATTGTGCATATACGTTATCAGGAGTACAGAAAAGGACATAAGGTACCTATCATCCAAAAAAAAGTGTCTAAACTGTGTGTAACGTGAGCGAAATAGCGGGTAAAAGCTAGTACAGTGGTCAAAAACCCGCGGCTCGCGAGCCACGTGCAGCTCTTTCTCGCCTTTACTCTTCCAAGAATGTTTAATGTAGACAAGGAATAATATCTACTAACTAGCCTTGTAAGGTACAAGTTGTTTTTGCAACGCAAGCCCACAGAAGAGAGGCACGCACAGAGGCAAAGCAACCAGATTATAGCTGGCTAATGGCACGCAAAAATACATCATCGTAATCAGTCTGTAATAGATCCACTGCAGGACCATATGCCTCTTCCCGAATAAAGGTATATGCATAATCACCACGTCAGCCCACGACGTATTGGCGATTTCAAACTCTGAGAAATTCACAGTTCTACGTTTTCCCACATACAGTAGTAGTACAACAATATTTCTCAGATTTAGGTTTCCTAACAAAGATTTCTATCACAGTCAGCTGATAGTGTTACCAATTTAAATTAGTAAATATACGCGAACTCCGAAAAATCCGTTGGTACATTCCGGGATTCGAACCTGTGGACACGAAATGATATTACGCCGGTCAAACTATTAGACCACCACGACTTAAAATACATTATTTAGCAAAAGCAAGCTTGAAAGTGTCTCTACTAAAACAAAGCTCTAGTTCAAAAACGGCTCTTTGAATGAACTTCATTTTTGCATTGTTTATATTTGGTTCTTTTGAACGAGTATGACGACCAATGAGCTAATATAGTAAAAGTAATATAATTATACTACATTATAAAACCGCACTGAGTAAACACAACCGTATCTAAATACAATCTCTTGAGTCTGTGCCAAGTTAACTTATTCATAACTTCTGCGATAATGTTAACAAACACGAGCAAAGTTACGCGAGTAATAGCTTATCTAGATTAACGTAAGCAATAATAAATACTTAAACTCATGAATTAACGTTCTATTTGACAGGTATATTTTGTATTATGAATTTTGTGCTTAATAATCTTCATGATAGATCATATTATTCATATTTTATTTTATACTGCACTAGTTATTTCCCGCGACTACGTTCCTGTTAAATCGGTATGAACCTTAGTAGCAACGAAATACAGTTTACTGCCATTGATTATACAAACGTCTTCATGAAAAAACACTAAAGTGCGTCAAATTTATTGGAGGTCAGCCTAACAGTATTGGAGTTATATTATGTATATCAATGCTAACAAACGCATGTGACCTTGCCCGACTGAAATTTCGCAATATAACACTTTGTCACAATAAAATAAAGTTTAGCGCCACCTAGTGATGAATTGTAACAAAGTGGATAAAAATAAGAGGTGTGACTTTAATCGCGTTTGGACGATAAATGCTTGAGTTCATTTGTCTGCATATACCTATAGATAGATGTTTTTTTTAATAAATATTTTATTTTTAGTTTTATTTTTGGTAACCAATCTTCTAGTAAATTATTACTACTGCCATTGGCGAGTTAGTAATGATATTACAAAGTCAACCCAACCGATATTCATGAAAGTTGGCATATATGTTTTTTTTTTTCGAACTGAGTACGCTATTGACCTAGCAAGGTCTTAACAGCTTCACCGGACTACTAAGGCGAGCGCTTAAGGCACTCAGCCGATAAGCATATATGTATAATCTGGTCCAACCTGAGACATAGAATAATTTATAGTAATGACCCTACTATTTTTAATAACAAATTAAATTATTGCCAATGTGACTATTGTTATTATCTAAATATATAAAAATCCAGTGTCATAATATTTGTCCACGAAAAACTCCGAAACTACTCAACCAATCTTCATGACAGTTATCATTTATATATAATTTGGTCCAACTCGAGAGATAGGTTATTTTATATTTTGATTAATGGCCTCAGTATTATTTAATTACAATAAATGATTGTCAGTGTTGAGGATTGTTATTCATTGTAAGTTTCATCAGTTGACGCTTTAAATTAGTTTGTTTACAGAATACTGTAGGACCGACCGACTGTTATAGATATCTCATAGATGGCGCCACGTTTTAATTTTGAATTTCCTTTTCAACTTCAGTTTATTTTATGGTGCGCGTGTCCTGTTAATCTATTTACTGCGTAACCTTGCTTTTTCTGTATTCCAAATACTTTATCATATTTTTAATTCGTCATGTAATAACTGAGCCACAGCAACGCATAGCTGGGTCAACTAGTATATATATAACAGTTATTTGATTGATAATTTAACATAACTATAGTAACCAAACTGTCAATATACATACGTCTATAATATATATATATATATATTTTAAACATTCAGACCAATAATAATCGTGTTCATCTCGTTTTCGACTTAGTATAACTGTTACCGAACCACAAAACTGGCTCTATATTTAAGTATGTCGTTAGAATAAACTGGTAACAGAAATAGCAAAATATAGCCTTTTAACTAACAAATTGATATGCCATAATATACCAGCCATAATATAAGGTAAAATATGCACTCTTCTCTAGGCTTTATTATGCCATTGAAGGTCAACGAACAGATGGATCACCTGATGGTAAGTAATCTCTTTCTCCCGTCGTAGTAGTAAATCTTCGACACGAGGGGCATCTATGAAAATGTATGGTGGCATTGCCATAAAAATACAAACGAAGATATAGGATTCGTCTCTTTGGTAGCCATTGTAATAAATATGTGAAAAATGTAAAGAATTTCTAATAAATAAATCTCGATTTTTTTTTTATATAAATATACAAAGACAAACTCACGGTCGCTCACTAATATGTATACAGAGGGCTCTGATGTGTCTTAATCATTGTAACATTGCGTTCGACGCGGTAACCGAGTAAGCGTTATTAAAAAAAGTCGAGGCATTATTTAGGTGGTAAAGTCATGCTGAAGCTATTACTGATTCCAACATGAATGGGTCGGCTCGCTCGGGGTAGCACCACCCTCTCACAGAAAATCGACGTGAAGTAACAATGCTTGCATTGTTGCGTTTTGTTCGGTCAATGAGAGCGCCGAACGCCCACTCACCTCCCCCACACCCACTTCCCTTCCCTATCCCCTCATCCCCCAAACACAGGATAGCAACGCACTTGCGACTCCCCTGGTGTTGCTGGTGTCTATGGACGGCGGTAATCACTTACCATCAGATGACCCGCCTGTTCGTTTGCCACCTATAATATTTAAAAAAAAATGGACTACCGATAGAAGTGAAAACTCAAATCAATGGAATTTAATCTGTGTTAATTATACAGTTAATTAATTAATTAATCAAATATATGATATGCTCTACATTCTCAGTACAAAATATCAATACTAGATGTACATAGATAGGCTCTTATATTACGCGTCGCTATTCTGACGCAAGCCGTGCAAGCGCAATACGGTCGAACATGCTTACTAGCAAGTCATGACGCGAAATTATAAAAATCTGCCAATAAAAATAACGCTCAACGCGCGTAAATTAGTTTTCACTTCAAAAAACTTAATTTTTGATAATAAACATTTTTTTAATAAAATAAGGGATAATCTTTATGGTCGATAAATATTAGCTGTACATATAAGAAATTGTTGTATTCGAATGTATTATCTATATCTGAGTCCTATTTGGGCCTTAACTCATGTTTGTATTTATCCTACGGACATGTTTATTGTCAAAGGATAAGAAGCTATTGATAATAGACAGGGTAAAGGTATAAGAAAATTCTTACTTTTTTTTTCAAATTATGAATGTCATTGAAGCTTTAGGTTTGAAGTAAATTATATTACTGAACGCGTAAAGTTCACTTTTCAAGGAATACACAAAAAGTTCATAAAACGCTATGACCTTTGCGTTACGTTCGAGACACAGTTCAATAAAACCAGCTTGTCAAGTTTTTGTTTCAGGTGGGAAAATATTATGCTTACAATGTATTACATTGTAATACTAAGCAGTTAAAATATATAGTCTCTATAAAATCTATACATATAAAGATATCATGTTTCTCAAATCAAGTATATCATAGGATGCAAACGAACAGGCGGGTCACCTGATGTTAAGTGATCACCGCCGTCCATAGACACTAGAAAAACAAGGGAGTTGCAAGTGCTTTGCCAACCTGTGTTTGGAAGGAAAGGGTAAGAAAAGTGGGGAGGAGAAGAGAGGGAAGGGGAGGTGAGCCTCCGGCGCTCACACTGACCGAACGAAACGTAACAATGCTCTAGCACTGTTACTTCACGTCAGTTTTCTGTGGGTCGGGTGGTAGTACCCTGGGCGAGCCGACCCATTTATGCTGAAACCAGTAATAGCTTCAACGTGGCTCTACCACCTACGAATACGGCAGTATGTTATTAAAACTAAAATACGTAAGGAATACTAGGATTTAAGTATTTTAGGCTACTACGCAAAAGGAGGGTTATGTGTATGTGTGTATGTCTATTGTAAACTTTGTAGTCTAAATAATTCGTTGTATAATATTATATATAAGATGCCACTTCATCATCATCGTCTTCTTACCCTTATCCCACCTAAGTAGGGTCGGCACAACAAGTTTTCGTTTTGCACTCTTGCCTATCAGATGTAATCACAGTATTCGCACGTTTTACACACATATCATTTTTTACACAATCCATCCATACCTTTTTCGGTCTTCCTCCACTCTTATATCAATCGATCATCATACTCAAAGTTTTAATTGTGAGAGTAACATAAGCTTTATAATGTTTGAGTATTTCTTATAATTTATAGGTTTGAGCGTTTGAACACAATCAAATGTCAAAAAAATATCAAATTTTATACATGTAACAAAATGGAAAATCATAAGAGAAAACTGAAAATCTTAAGAGAGATAAAGATCTTATATGACCGATCAAAATAGGACTTGGTTCATTTTGAAATGCAACGACTCATATGTCCTTGCACTTTCTTACGTTTAGTAAGGCAGCTGAGACCAAGTTTACTGTGGTACTGACAACATTATTTCTCCTGACATTAACTGTTTCCGATTATTAGATGTTATTTGTAATATAAATAAATACCCATACACAAAATGTTAAATACATTGGATTATTTCTATTATACAAATTTATAGAGATTTTTTGTTGTTATAAAAGAGTGAGTTTTGGAAATATTTATATACATACAACTGTCGTGTAATAACAGTTAATATATGTATATATTTTTTATTTAAAAATAGTAACTTGTCAGATGGGTTTCAGGTTTTTAGATCTATAATTTCATAATGAATTGCTTTTTAATTTAAATTTCACAGGAATATCACTCGAACTACAAAGCTATGATTAGTGAAGTAATTTACCTGTTTTAATATATCTTAACTTATCCAATATAAATATAAATATATTTGTAAACGTGAGAAGGGGTATTTGCATATCATGAACGATGTCTGAGTGGGCGTAAAGTAGGAGTCAATTCGATGTAGAACAACTCAAGTCGATTCCTTTCACATAAATCTTGTATTTGTCTTTATTACCTTGCCATAGTTTATTTATTTAACGAAACTTCGATTTAATCAACTAATCTATACATATATGTAAAATTGAAGCGCCGTTTGTTCGTCTGGGATAACGACACGACTGAACTGATTTTGAATAGACTTTTACTGAAAAATGGAGGACTTTTCAAATTATTATCAAAGTTACATATAATAACGATGTTCCAAAATAAACTAGGTAAAACGCATAGTTCACATGAAAAACTCCAAGGAAACCAAGTCGTGGTCACTAGTCAGTAATATAACTAATTAATATCCCAATTAATTGTGTTAAAATACTGTATTCTCCTTACAGTGTACTTAAACGGTTTCGACATGAGACATATTTTTAATGCAACATTGTACAAAATAGGTCTATAAATATCGATTTAATAGGACACAGTGTCGCTCTCAGATTATGTATGCAATATTATATTGCAGGGGCACTGACGCGGCATACATTTTTCTTCTTCAAAGCAGCAGTGCTCATTCTACTATGTCCAGTTGCGAAGAGCGTGTTTGGGAATATGTATCAACACAGGCGACTTACCAACTCACTCTTCACGATTAGCAAACGATTCTATACCCGAATCTATCTTAATATATATATTTCTTGTGTGCGTGTGTATGTGACTGAACTCCTCCTAAACGACTGGACCGATTTTGATGAAATTTTTTGTGCGTGTTCGAGTGGATCCGAGAATGGTTTAGATTCACAATTGGAACCGGTAGGTGGCGCTGCGATCGACTTTTAGGATTTTTTTTGTTTTCAAGGCAGGACAACGTCCGCCCGGTCCGCTAGTACTTATCTATAATAATACTTATATATACTAATATTATAAAGCTAAAGAGTTTGTTTGCTTGAACGCGTTAATTTCAGAAACTATTGGTTCGATTTGAAAAATTCTTTCAATGTTAGATAGCCCATTTATCGAGAAAGGCTATAGCTTATCACGCTAAGACCAATAGGAACGAAGCACCAATGAAGAATGTTTCAAAATCGGGGTTAAAGCACATATTATTTAAAATATTTTCACCTTCTACATAAACGAAGTCGCGAGTTAAAGTTAGCGTTAGCCCAAAGTAACTAATCCACGTCGACGAAGTTGCGGGCAGAATATAGTATGTATATCGGAGATATAAATGGCTTCACATTTCGTTGGTCATTAAAAGTATGTGAACCGTACTACAATGTAAAATAAACAATATTTTATAGGTGCACAGGTTCGCATCTCTACAATGAGTTTTAGCGCTCAGTGAAGGAAAACATTGTGATGTAAGCGTAATGGTAGAGTTTGCCTAATGCCCGCCTGATTAGCTATCACTCTCAATTTGAATGTGTTCCGACAGCTACACTTGAGAGCCAATTCATTCTAACATTTGAATGTTTATCATGTTTCAAGAACCTATAAACTATAAAGAAACTCAATCTTTTATAGCTATACACATTACACATATACCGATAAAAGTTCTAAATGTAATGTAAAAATGTAAAAGCGTACGTTGTTTCGTCCGAGTAAATCTCCGAAACGGCTTAATTTAATTTAGATAGATTCTTACTGGCATTTAAAAAAGTATTTAAAATTGGTGAAGAGGTAAGGAAGGTATAAATCTTAAGAAAATAAAAAACAAATCAAAAATTAATTCAGAATAAACAAGTCGCTCTTATGAAACAACACATCCATTTTAAGAGAACGAAATCAAAAGCACCAATTTGTTCGAGGTATAATATACTATATACAGATTAAGTTAAAAGAAAAAGTAAGTGATTACATAAATACTAATTCTCTACATGATTCCTAATCAAAGTTACGTAATGAATTAATGCGACTTGATAAAAATAACCCGTAAATCTGTACTTATCGCACGGAAGGTTTATCGACACGAAATGGAACTTTTTCGAATGTTCTCGAAGTTAATTCTGGTAATATATTAAATTCTAAATAATTGATTAATTAAATGTTTTGTCTCACTTTTGTTTTCGAACTGACTAACCGCTGTTGGCTTGACGAGTCTTCACAGCTACAACGGGCTTTTAGACCGAGCGCTTAAGGCACTCAGATGAATGGCAACAAGCTCAAAGGTGACATAGTGGCCGAAACTCAGCTTGAACTGTTGTTTTGAACACATAAATAAATCCTTTGTATGTTTTATCGTACGAACACAATCTCACCCGATTTTAAATGACGATATAGTATAAGATGGTAAACACGCTAAACCTAGGGAGATTGGTTCTCAAGTGCAGCTACTAGAACATATCTATATAGGTGCTTGGCGACAGCTTGGTAGGCAGGTTTAAATAAACCCCTACAACTTATAAAGTGTTTTGATGTAGACGAAGCCTCCTTAATAAAATTCATATAGAATTCTAGAAGCATACAATGTTCCTCAACCATTCCACATATAATATAGTTGTGCATATGTGACATTTCACAATTCAGTAATTGTGTTCAACAAGACGACAACCGCAATAAATGGTACTTTGAGAGCATCGTACTCCGTGGTCAATCGATATCTTAATATATATATTTCTTGTGTGCGTGTGTATGTGACTGAACTCCTCCTAAACGACTGGACCGATTTTGATGAAATTTTTTGTGTGTGTTCGTGGAGATTCGAGAATGGTTTAGATTCACAATTGGACCCGGCAGGTGGCGCTGCGATCAACTTTTAGGATGTTTTTTTGTTTTCAAGGCAGGACAACGTCCGCCCGGTCCGCTAGTATACTTATATAATTAAACGGGACAGAAAGTGTCTGATTTGATCAATTCGATTCGAATATAGTGATCCACCCGACACTGTGAGTCACTTTTACTTAGACACAGTGTTGTTACTTTGTAGTGCAACAATTAGATTATAGGTAAGATGTCGCCGATAGAAAATATCATCGATTACATATATGCTATTAGATAAAACTAATATATTCATTACATCGTTATTGCTTTTACTATCTACGTGTATATATAAAAAGATTAAAGGTAAGATAAAATCCTTTGAAATTTAATCAACCGATCGACGCCCACGAAAATCAACTTAAGCACTTCCATGATGCATCAAAATGATTTACGCGTACACACGTACGTTTTAATCATTTACCCAGATTCGGCTATCAAATAACGGTGCATAAATTTATTATACGGGACTTGATAAAGCAATTAGATTCATCTATGTTGATGTCATTATCACCGCTTTGTATGAACTCCAGTAAAATTTGTCGTGGATATTACAATTTTTTTAATTTAGTTTCATTTGTAATTATAGCACGTAGTTTTCATTCGAGTCTCTAAAGACGGGCAGCTATAGTGTTACAGGTAAGTTACCACAGATGTAAATTCTGGTGAATGCTTCGTATTTATTTATTCTTTAACTAGCGGGCCCGGCGGACGTTGTCCTGCTCTGATAATAAAAAAAAACCTTGACAAATGATATACGTAAACCTTCCTCATGAATCGCTTTATCTACTAGTGAATACCACATGAAAATCCGTTCAGTAATTTTTGAGTGTATAGCGAACAGACAGACAGACGTAGCAGAGGACTTTGTTTTATAACATGTAATGGTTCATATGACTTACCTATTTAATACTTATTTATTACTTTGTTTATATTTACTATATTTATCTACTTATATATATTTATGTACTATAAACTCCACATTTGTAGTTATATTATCATTATAATGTTTAATCCCACTTGGCCACAATTGAAAATCAGCGCTGGGGTCACTCGCAAGGGTGGCAGCCAGCACATGCTGAATTGTGAACCTTTGTAGCAATACCATGACATAATATTAATATGTTTTAACGTTTAATTTCCTTTCTTTTATTTATTTTATATTGTACATATCTTTGTAACTCTATATTGTCCGTGTATTTGCTACAATAAATATATTTTCATTTTTTCTTTCTTTCGTATGTCATTCCTACCAACCATACCTTTAAGAATACAGTGTTAATATCACAGTTAATACTGTTTTCTGGTCACATTATATAATTTTCGATTTTTAGAAGATTCGAAATATTTCTTCTGAATGTTTTGAAATTTATGGACAAATTTAAAGTATAGAAACTGTAGGATTTTATTCAGTATTATACTGTGAACTGAAGAAATAGCCAACAAATAAATGGTAATGAAATAATAAAGCCTTAAATTAAAATAATCACTAGCACTTATGCAATTGAAACATTTCTTCGCGTTAACTACACGTCAGTGTTGCGAAGAAGAAAATGGTATTTATTTCTATTAATGATATACAATTATGAAAGTAGTATTTATTCTATTTTCATTAACGAACTTATTTTAAAATTCTTCTATTCTTCTAGTAGGGTTATAAGCCTACTGCATAAAAGCGAGCTATTATATAAGAGAGTAACAATCAGCACCACTGACAATTCTTCGAATTAATGACAAAATTCTTGGCCGAAACTATTAATCTATATTATTGTATAGTAATATGTGTTGGTACATCTGAAACGAATAAACTTATTGGTGTTTGGTTATTAATTTGTTTTTTCTTTTTTATACTTAAAGGTTTCAGCATTTGACCACAATCTTACCAAATCTTAAATAACAACGTGATTTAAGATGATAAACACTACGAAACCAAACGGGACAGGCCCTCGAGTGCAGCTGGGGAACACACCAACAGGTGCTTGGCGACAAAATTATCAACTTAAGGGTGATAGCTAGCCAGGAGTACTTAGAAAAAACCCTACCACCATGCTATGGTTCCATCACAATATTTTCCTACACGGGAAGTTTCGACTCAGTTGAAAGGATTCAAACCCACGCCCATCGACGCTGTGTACGAACGCGTTCTCAACTAAGCCATGACACATGGACATTGAAGACTGTATTTTATTTTGATATAGTGTTTATTGTAATTTAACGTATAGGAAGTTCTTTAAGGAAGTTACTAGTCCCCACAGAAACCAATATAATTTCGCTGTTAACCTTGTATGAACTGAAAAAGAGAAGGGACGATTGAGACTCCAACATTTCCACCTCACGATTCGAGATAACTTGAAAATAAACAAACTAATCGTTTGCAAAAGCGTCTCGCTCCGATCCACTGTCATGTGAATGCTCACGATCAATCATTTAAAAGGAACGAACGGCTTGGAATTGATTTAATAAAATTGCATACTCGTATTGCAATGACGAATCGACGTTCTCTGGATTCGCGAATAAATGTACTACCATGATGTATAGCGACGTCGTTTTGATAATAATTAATGATACTTTTACTCTGGGTTTTAAAGTACTGATTATAAATCTATTTATTTATCTGGTGTTCATAAGACTGAGCTGAGTAGATATTCAGGAATTAACATGCGGAACTCATTTGGCTATAATTGAATCGAGTAAATATGGCGTAAACAAAAGGAAGTATTAGATAATATTAAAGCATTAAGTCAATATGAAAAGCGAGATGAAAATGAATCACAGTAAATCATTGATCTAATGTAACTTTTAGTAGTTGATATAGTTTGTAAGCGATAATGGATTGGTTGATAGCGTGGTTCGGACGCAGCGTCGATGGACTTAAGTTCGAATTCTTACAACTGAATTGGAGTTTCCCGTGAAGGGAAATATCGTGATGAAACAATAGCATGCTGGTAGGGGTTGGTAGGGTTTTTTCTAAATCCGCCTGACTGGCTACCACCCTCATATTGAAAATTCGACGCCAAGCTGCTGGAGCTGCACTCCAGAGCCAGCTCAAGGCTTATTTAATATCGTCATTTAACATCAGATGAGATTGTGGTCAAACGCTAGATACCTATAAAGTATCAAAAGAAACGTTGAAGCTAGAAAACCCATAAATGGATAAATCAATCTCAAGACGTTTATTATTAAAAAAGAGACATCACGTATATATACGACAATGTTGACCTATGTTAGATCTTGCTAACCGCAAATCGAAGATTTGGTGGTTACCTAAATGACTGCCTACGCGTAAAAAACAGAAGGACAGGTTTTGGAGGAAGTTTTGATAATTTCATAAAACTTCCTCCAATTTATATACAAACTTTATATCAGTCACAGACCGTGACGACCTAGTTTTGCACTACGCCAAAATATTTGCAGTAAGAATCTACGGCATTTGTTGTCGCAAAAGGAAGTATACTCACAACTATATGTAGGGTATGTCTTCTTGTAAAATTGTTCTACTATTTCCAATAATCTTCCCGAAGAACTATTTAAGAATATTCGTTTCAACCAAACTTTACAGAATAATTAAGCTTCTCTTGGTGATAAATAAAATAATATTTGTATAAATTTGCATCTTCCGACACAAGACTATAACTGAAGCCAATCATTTTAGATATTTGGGATAAGTAGGTTTTATTCAACTCACCAACTCTCCAGTTCCGTCATATTCATTCAGTGTGTAGTTTGGACCGTTGTTTCCATTATAAATACAACAGTATGTAATAAAACGTTGTATAAAGTTCATGATATACCCAATAACAGAATGACGCGATGATAATTGGTATTCGCTTCATCGAGCACATAACATCAATAGGCTCAATTAGACGCGAACTCGCCGCACTATCATATTGTACCAATCATATTTCACAATCACGCCAATCGATTCCAAGAACTATGTATGTCTCTTGTTTAACCCTTCGGTTGATTTTTTAAGAACCAGATTTCAAAATTGGCGGTTATGTTTTTAAATGTTGAGTGACCGTTACCACATCTCACTGCAACAAAAGACGTTTGAGTTTATTTCAAAACACAACAGCGTATATTATCTTCGTGTAATTGTAACGGTTTGTGTCGTGCAGATAAATGACAGGATTTTTCAAAGTTCCTTGACATTTACCGTTATATTTTAACTAACTTAAGCGATATTGACGTAATGTTGCACCAAACTACGCTTAATAGTTATCCCGTGGAAAAGTAACACACAGCTATCCATTCTGTCATACTTTCTCATAATATTATTAGAATATATACCAAATAAGAATAAACAGCTTTTTTTGTAGACGTTTCAAAGCGCATATTGCACCCAGCGCATCCTTTTCACACTTCAGTTTACAAACAACGCCGTTCTGGTTAATAGTCCACGTGTTATGACTACAAAGGAACGTCCGTGGGCTTAAGTAAGCAAGTTCTTTTATAACTTGCACCCGGGAGTGCATACCGCTTACGACTATGGGAAATCCTTGAAGCACTCGCGGTAATGGAAAAAAAGTTTTTTTTTCATTTCGCCTTAATCCCAGATTAAAGGGCTAATATATCAGGTATGATGGAAATTTAAAAAATATATTGATGTTTTTATTTATCGGAACACTACGGACAAGATTTTTACCTCAAAGCAATAGTGCTCGTTATAAGGTCTACACTAACTGTATTATATATAACTGTATTATATATACTAATACATTAAACGTAACGACATTTGTATCGAATTAATCAACTATTTATTTTTTTTTAATTATTTTGTCCTGTTATTTTCGGTGTAAATTGACCCAATTATAACTCAGTAAATAACAAGCGGGTAGCGTTTATACAAAAAACTAGGATTATTTATTATCAGCGTATCGTTTCGTAAGTAATCCATACGGTATTTGATATCTACGAAGGATAAAAAGTTTTATATTATAACCCACGCTTTGTATATAACAAACTTGCTTAAACAGGATACCATACTTTATATACTATTTACTAGTTACTACTTCAGAATACGTGTATAAAAAAAATTATATAATTTAGAAAATATAATAAAACCCTTATTCGCAATATCGTTTACTAATCTACAATTACGTATATTTTACGTCTGTAGGGTAAAATGGACATAAACTGGACATTTAGCAAAATTTTCTAATAGAAAATTTTAAGATGGAGATATATGTACTAAATAAAAGCAATTAAAGTAATTGTATGGTTAAAATAAACAGAGCACGCTTCATTGAAACAACTTCAACAGACAAATAGACGTTGTAACATTTCAGTAAAACGTATGTATTATATGTATATGAGACTGGATATTATAACAACCAGCGCCCGACTATGCAAGGTTACATCCATAATATGCGTTCCCGTAGTAATAAATTTTGATGAACAACCACTTGGTCAATAGATACAATTTGATCTCATTTAATGTTTCTGCGACACGTATATGACGTACATGATATATACAATGCTTATAATGTTAAGTCCTCGTTAGTATTTTAAAGCACTCTAAATATAGCCGTAAGTTCGTTTTTTTGTAACTGGTTCATCAAAGTGACTGCAAAGTACCATATGGAAAGTACAGTACAGTCATAAATATTGGCGACTGTCGGTCTTAAAAAGGAACGGCAGTCGTCACTATCATGCCGACCAGCAAAAGTGCCTCTTCACACCTCCTTTGAAGGACCCCATATGAGGAAGGGAACACACTGGCTGGGAGACGATTCCACATCTTCGAAGTGCGACAAAGATAAAAGCTTTCAAACTTCTTCGCTCTAACTGGGATGGTTGCCACTGTGAATCTGTGGAGACGCGTACCCGTCCGTGTAATTCTGTAGTGGAAAGGGGAAGACGGGATGAGGTTAAACAACTCTTCAGAACATTCGACATGATACAGACGATAAAACACGCTCAGTGAGGCGATGTCTCTACGCAACAGAAGCGCTTGTAACATAGTAAAAAGTTTAATACAAACCAAAGAAATATTATTATAGGCATCTAAAATTAGGATTTAGTTATCCTTAAGTTATTAAAAGTACACAACTATATTTAAAGCGGCCAAAAAGTTTATCAAGGACTGCATATACCTAACAATGTGTAGTACATTAAAATTAATAAACGTATTTCGGTAAAAACAAAACTGCAAACAAATCTAAACTATAGTTTCAATAATCTTACTAATTGATTCCCACCAGCTTCCGTGGGCAGTTAAAAATGGCAAAGGATTAGTTGAAACCGAAAAAATAAACACCGTAATATCATTTACAAAAAAATCACATCGAATAATCATAATCTTTTTCTAAAGATAGAAGAAGAGATATCTTGAACATGATTATCTCTAAAACTACTAGTTATCTACTACTAATTTTCCCTTCTGCATTTTATATCTTAGTAGGAGGACTACCAATCTTCGTTCGTTTGGATAACAGAATAATTCCATGTGCGTGTAGAAATTAAATTGCTAATAGAGGAACTGTGACTATAGGAATCTTAGCATTGATATACTATCTACATCTGCAACTGTAGTTTGAACATATGAGACTAAATATTTGTTAATTGATTAACATGTCGTTATGTTTCTTGACTCTTGTTACAACTAAGAAATCCGATCATGGTTTACTATTTTTTCACTACAATACAACAATACTTTGGTTGGTTAATAAAATTGCTTTAATAATCAACAATGGCTTGGTTAATAAAATATTTACGTCTTGTTTTTGTGACTTTTAGGAGCTCATTTTAATAAATAATGAAAAGTAGATCAAAATAAAATACAGAAGCTATTTGGTGTTACCAGACCAGGCAAACAAAGAAAACGGTCATATTATATTTAAAAAGAAATTCATTTATGTCACATTTGTAATCTAAATGCAAGGCAAGCCGCGTGCAAAAGTGAGTTATGTTTATAATCAAGTATAAATCTTAATCATAGAGACAACATCTCATAATTTGTGTTCACATCACGATCTTAGGGCAGTGTTCTGCATAATGTATTGGAGTTATCTCGACACGGATCTAAACAGCGACACAAATGTACTCATCTTCATGTACTGTACATTCAAATAGCCTATTTTTTACTAGCTTATGCTGGCAATTTCCCTTACGTTCATGTAGATTGCACCTATTATTTGGAAACACTTGGCGAGACATGGTGATGACAGGTGGAGTGGATCCCTGACCGAGTGGTTGCGAGAGACGGCAGGCGACGTGTGGGAAGACCAATGGCGAAATGGGTCGACGACATAATTTCTCTTGTGGGAAAACATGGACAAGATTGGCACAGAATAAAAAAGAATGGCGTAAAAGGGAGGAGGCTTATGCCCTGCAGTGGGTCGAGGAAAGCTGTCCATGATGACGATGATAATTATTTGGAAACAGTAAATTTCTCAAAATGAAGGTACACTAATCTTTTTCTGTACCTCTTAATATTCCTGATCTGTACATGCATACATCATTTCATGTTGAACTGTTGAATAGTTAAGCCTTGAAAGCGTATCAAACAAACTAACTTCCGCATTTTGTAATATTAGATAGAATGATATACGAATGAAGCGATATTGTTTTAGCATTTAACGTGTATATAGCTTCGAGCCCCGAGTACCGTAAAATCCTGATAGGATTTTTTCTAACACCCGCCTGCCCTTAAGAATATAAATTCCAAGTATAGATGTGTTCAAGACAGCCCTGTAGATGTAGAGTAGTGCCCACATCGTCATATAATATCAGGTGAGTTTATGGTCACTCTAGAACAGGGGTCGTTATATTTTTCTCGTTAAGGGAAACATAGAACTATGTGAGGTACAACTGCACCCCACACTCATGAATTGGGTAAATGACACCACCAATCAATTGGCATATCTTTTATAGACAGTCACAATACGATTGTCGTATAGATTTTGTATGACAATATTATAGCGGCATGATTTTTGTATCTGTCAAGACTTGGTAGGCACCTATGGTAAAAGACGTTTATTTATTTATTTTATAATAAAACTAGCGGACGTTATTCCGGCCTGATAATTAAAAAAAACCTCGACATATTATTGATCTAAACCTTGCTCATGGATAACATTATTTACTTGTGAAAACCGCATGCAAATCCTTTCAGTAGTTCTTGAGTTAATCGTGAACAGAGACAGACATACAGACGTGGCAGAGGACTTTGTTTTATAATATATAGTGCTAAATATTAGTTATTACTTGTCTTTCTCCTAAGCATTTGTTAATAGCAATCTTGTTTCTCAAACCACACACAAGCACACCAAGCAACTGATTTGTATTTACTAATATGTCAGAGGCGCGTCAATCTCTTAGTTTTTTCCCTTATATCAAAATAATACCACCGTGCTTTTAATAAAACATATCTGTACATAACACTAGACATTCAATCCAACCAATAAAACACACGAGGTCGTTACCCGCGTGCTGCGTATACACCAAACAGGCGTAGAAAAAAATCAAATCTCGTGATATGAATAGATTCCCCTCATATACATCCCAAATGTATGGTTTAATTACGTATACAAATTGAACTCTTTTGAAATCGATGATTATTATGCTGTAATTAATGAGTTTTAAATTACAAATTCCTTCTTGCTATAAAGATTCTAATTGGGAAGGTTTTTATGAGTTGTTTTATCTTTACTAATATTTTATTCTTCTTATTGCTACTTTCGCAACAAATCCTCTGTATTGGAGACTAGCTTTTACTCGCGGCTGTGCTCGTGTTACTGTATTTTTACTCGGGAACAGTAGATTTTTCAGTACAAGAGGGAAGTGGCAAGAAGTCGTAAAGAATATTCAGAATCTGATCAATCAATCAATCTATAGATTAATTTCTACATATAAACTTTATCTATATGAAGCCAGAGACTTTAGAGCTGTCTTAGTTTGTCGTGTAAATAGCTTTTGTTTATTCGTTACTAATTTCTGCTCGAGGCTTCGCTTACATTAATGTAGATTTGGCGTATTAGTATTTTTTTTTTGGATGAAAGGTACACTGTGGCCTCTTCTGTACCCCTGTAACTGTGTAGGCAACAAATTCTTTACAATCGGCGAGTAGTTAAGGCGCGAAAGTGTAATAATAAACAAACAATCAAACACACGCTCGCATTTATAATGTAAGTTAAGTTTATCAGCACTATTATCAAGTATAAAGTAATTAAAACAAGGTATCTTGTGCTGGCTTCAATGTTCCAAGAAGATGACGTGTGGCTGTCCGCTAGTTACAAATTTGCAAGAAGTTTTTATACATTTCATGATTCATTCCCCGTGTTTATTTTCTATCCACATCATGTGTTCCTAATAACCGAGTTATATTACGCAAGATGTCATCAACATTTCACAATATAAAACCAAACAACGCAAGATCCTAGCTAATATTATAAATGCGAATATCAGTTTGCCTGTTACGCTTTCACGACACTTTATTATACTTACTTTAACGTTAGCGATCACTGAGAGCAAAACGACACAACTGAAAGAGTCGCAGAACTCAATCGACTAAATTCAGTATTGCAAATATCACAGCAGACCGTAAAACATTATCGGTGTTCTTACAAAAAAGTTAAATACGTATTGAATACTTGCATTAAAAAGGTTTCGAATTAAAAATGCACCGCGGGCGCTGAATGTTCGCCATCTTGCTCTTTTGTCTCGCTTCGGTTACGTTAGGTTAGACTTGCGAAAAAGTATAACGCGAACTTGCCTCGGGCAAGCGCGGTGCAGTTAATTCTAAACCTTTTTAAAGCAAGCATTTAACTTTTTTGTAATAACACCGATATAGCCTACTTATATGAAAATTGTGAGACATCAATATTTAAAAGCGTTTTAAAGACCATATAAGCACTTTCTCAGCGAAAGATTCGGCAAATAAATTAAGCGGCAATTTCACATAAGAAGAAAAAAAGATAGATTCGAGATCAAAGTGGATCTGTTTAACTGCTAATTTTAAATGAAAGCATTGAATAACAAACACAACCCGGCACTTTACATTGATATTAAACTGTAATATCTTAAAATACTTTAAAAAAAATCTGAGTCGCCTATCTCGATTCTTCTCATGATTCGTTAGGTTTGAAAAAATCCCTCTAGACGCTTATTGATATAAACAGTTTTTAGGTAACGCGCATGCGTTTCTATTGCTGATCGATATATCTAAAAATCTAGTGGCATGTTGTTTGTCCACGATGAACTCCTAAATTACTCGACCGATCTTCATGAAAGTTGACAGTTATGTATAATTTGAAGTAACTTGAGAGATAGGATAATATTTTTCAATTACTAATTAAATGATTGTCAATGTTGATTATTGTTATTAATTGTAAGTTGAATCAGTCTCGAACAAATGGCGCTTTAAATTAGTTTGTTGGCAGAAAGCTGTAGGACTGACTGTTATATGTATCTCATAGATGGCGCCACGTTTTAATTTTGAATTTCTTTTTCAACAACAGTTTACTTTATGGTGCACGTGTTCTGTTAATCTATTTACTACGTAATCTCACTTTTTCTCCATCAAGTGTTTAGACGGACTGATTTCCCCAGAATACAAAATAACTTTATCATAATTTTAATGTAAGTGAATTAAAATGACAGCCAAACACCAATCTGTCAAAATACATATGAACATCTTCCTACTGTGTTCTGCCTCATTTTTTTATATATTTCTTTTCAATCAATTTCTTTCGTGCAATCTTTGTCCTGACAATTACAGACACAACGAAAAAAGAATTAACCAAGTAGGTACAGACGTGCTGAAGTAATGCACGTACATTCGCCAATCGATTTTTATTCATATAGATTTCCTAAACAAGCACACTCATGTTATCCGTTTTGAATTAGATACGGGAATCGTATTCACATAATAAAGGCTTAATGAAATGTCCGAAAAGGCGAATGAAACGCGGATAACTGTTAAAGTTTTTATTTAGAAAAAAATCTCTATTGTCGATGATTTCGCGGCGGTTTCAATTGAAAGCCGTAATTGCGGATCAGTTATTTGACTGTCCTATTTTGTACAAATATATCTGAGAAAGTGTTCCGTAAAGTTAGTAGTTAGTACAATATTCCTTGTAGATACAAATTTATACTTCAATAAAGATGTTTATGCTTTTGTTTCTCCTCCTTAGCCGCACTCGGGGTGCACGTGCAGGGGAATGAGAGGTACACTTCCTGCGGACGCGAGTAACATCAGCTCCCATTATTTGAAATAATAAGTACTTTGAAATGTAAAGTAAGGAATACTCTGAAACTTCTTATAATTAGCGGTTTACTTGTAACAGTTATGTAAATGTAAAAATTCTCAACGATTGTTATACAAGTAATATATTTTATCATCTATATTAATATTATGCCAAAGTAAATTTGTTTGTTACACTATCATGCCTTAACTACTCAATTGAACATCATGAAATTTTAGATATCTACACTAGACTGAGCCAAAAAAATCAACTATTTTTTTTTTAATATATCGAAAAAATAATTTGGGATGATAAAAAACAATGTTGTGAGTATTTGAGCCCTTAATATTTATATTAAGAGGTCTATCATCGCAACTTTTGATTTTTTTTCCGGAGCGGATTTTTGTCTCATAACTCCTAAACCGTCGAGGTAAATGAAATTGACTAAGAGACATTTTTTTAAGAGAATTTAATTGTCTACAAAAAAAGACTGATTGAATTTTTTTTGTCAGATGAACCGTTTTCTCATAACCACGCCTTGAAAATTGGTATGATTTCAAAATTTGATTTTTAACTTTAGGATTTTGTAATTCACTTAAAAATTAGTATCCGAAAAAAATTCAATAGAGGTTCTTGAAGGGAATTTAATTTCCTACAAAAAACGTCTCTTAACATTTTTAGCTAAATTCACTTTTTATCTCAAAAGGTACTGTTTCCGATGTATAGATAAGTCTAACTTAACGTGAACGAAGCAGCAGATAAAACTAGTTACAGTACAATATTTTCTACTAGCTGACCCGTGCCCACTTCGATAGACGGTAAACATTTATAAAAAACTACTTTTTGTGACTTAAATATAAGTTAGACATATATTAAGTTAATATATAGCCTAATATATATAACCTGACACCCACAAATAACGTGGCTTTTTAATGATAAAAGAATTTTCAAAAACGGTTTTATAGTTCCTGAGATTACCCCCTACAACGTCACAAACTCAGAAACTTTACATCTTTATAATATTACTAGCCTCTGCCCACGACTTCGTTCGCGTGGAATAGTTATTTTGGGCTAAGGCTAACACTCAGCGGAAACTCTCAAGAAGAAAAAATATCCGATTTTGAAACATTCTTCATTGGTGCTCCGCTCCTATTGGTCTTAGTGTAATAATATATAGCCTATAGCCTTCCTCGATAAATGAGCTATACAACACTGAAAGAATTTTTCAAATCGGACCAGTAGTTCCTGAAATTACCCCCTACAACGTCACAAAGTCACAAACTTTAGCTCTTTATAATATTAAAGCATAGACTATTATTTCCTATTTATCAGCGTACCATATACATATAAATGACAATCATAATCATAAGCACCGTTCTAATTAATATTCTGATTAAAAATATTTATAAAACACCTGCGCAGGAACACATTATCGTTTGGGTAAAGTTAATAAAAAATTTGATTTACGATTAATACTTTCTTGAGATTAATTTGAATAATTGCCTCCGATGCAGGATGCTGTAACGGGGCCTTAGGATTAATATTTTTTAATCTCATTAATTGGTAGTGGAAAATTCTCTACACGATTCTCAACTTTATAGTAGAATAGTTAAAAAATCATATTAATATATTTAACGAGAAAGCTTGTGAGATTGTTAATGTTTACATTTTAGAACAAGCTCAATTCAAAACGTAGTATGTAACCGGCTAACCTTTGGTCACACAATTAATAGGAAGCCTGTAAGTTTTTTTAGCCTGATTCATATTTAACCTATTTTTATCACCTCTTAATTTGACCGTCGCAATAACAAATATGTATTCGAGAACAAAGTAAATGATTAAAGTACAATTAACTGTATCGCTGCACTCTCAAACCTTGGTCCGATCCTCCGAAGTGAGCCTTCAAGCACGCTGCTTGTTCGACACAATGACGTTGCTCTCTCTAACTGATAGCATACATCGCACTACACCTTCATCACATGCACACACAGTAGGTACAGTAGATTATGTAAGGGGCGTTTTTTTGCTTCGTTAGTCTTAGCCAAAATTATCAAATCACAATTACAATTTACGGCTCCGCGAAGCATGTGTGTATGTACACATTTTTGTCGCACTAAAGTATATGCAAATCCTCGTTATGTGCACTCAAGGAAGCAGCCCACGCCAAGGTTCAACTATTTTGACAACCTTAAACTAGTTATCATTTCGGCAAGGTATCTTTTGTGTTCGCCTCCAAGCCCACTGACACTGCAGAAGCTGGTTCGACTACCAACAACACCTTTGTCTATAGTCTTTACTCATAATTGTGATGTTACGTGTTGTTGTCTCTTGTCTAAATCGTAGTTATGAGTAGAACATGATCTGAATTTGCCATTTAGAAAACGATATTTAGCTAATTCTGTAATCGGTTTGCTTTTGAAGTAATTGCCCTAGCATGGTGTAAGAAGTACAAAACAAAAGTAGGACGCACAGCGTAGAGTTAGTAATGGGGCTGTTTTCTGAGAACGGAACTCTAAAAACAAGTTTCGTTTAAATTATTTTAACCTGATTCGTGAAGGACGAACTTAAATTTAACGTAGTATGTGAGGAATTACCATATGGGGCGAGCGAGTGTCGTGCAACGGCGTCTGTACACGCGACGCTATCCGGTGACTCACGCCGTGTTCGAGACAAAATTCGCTGCCATGTTACACTTTCAACGCAAACATTAAGTGCTATACCTTTAAGGTTCTGTATTAATTTATTTAAAAATGTGAATAATGCAACAGTCAACAGTTAGATTAATTATATAATAACAATAATAAGAAGGAGTAAACTATATTGAAAACCTGCAATGCTTTATCACATCGATACAACTTACACTATTATTAGTATTGAAAAATTAAAATTATGTAACAGTAAATGTTACAAAACATTTGTCAAAAAAAAAGACTTGAATAAGAATGAATTAAAACGTGAAAATGATTTGATTTATGAAACTAAATTTAACCTATGGAAAAGAAAACAAGATGACAAATATAATTGAGAATGTTGAAACATAATTTACTGAATGTTGTTTAAATAGTTATGTATATAAAATGTTTTAATTGTCCTTTTGAATTTAAAAGCTCGATAATCGAATATGTTTAATGCATGGATGCGAGATAATTATACAAACGAGACACGTACAATCGGATTGTAGTAAGAGGTATATAACAATAAGGGTTTTTTTTTGTGGGGGCACGCGGACGCACGCATTTCCCTTAAAGGGAAATTCGAAAATACCGAAAAATTGCCATAAGTTGGTTTTCATTCTAAAAATTGTAGAACAGTACCTTACGTGCCAGAATATTATGAACAGAACAGTATTATGTGCCGCAAGTACCCAAAATAGCAAGGTGGTACATATTTGCACTTTTTGAGATACAAAAAATTATGGACTTACAACTTTCGAAAATTAGCGTGCCCCAAAAAAGGAAGTAACAAAAAAGACCTGATAACAATCATAATTGTAATTAATATAATTATGATTGTGTTATAAAATACCAAAAATTAAGCTAAACGCATTATTGAAATGACTGATCAACTTTATAGGTTCTAGCGTTTGACCACAGTCTGTCTTACTTGATGTTAAATAACGATATAGTCTAAGATCTAACACGCTCAACCTAGAATAGACCGGCTTTAAACTACAGCTGCCTGAACATATTTATAGTTTGCTTGACGACATAATTTCACTTTGGGATCACTAATTAGAGGAGCGAGCATTAGAAAAACTATTACACTATGTTAAGGATTTATTATGAGGTTTCCTTCACCGAAAGGATTTAAACTTACATCATCGATGCAGTGTCCGACCACCATGTGTAGTCCGGTGAAGGTGTAAAGACCTTGCCAGGTCAATAGCATAGTCAGTTCGAAAAAAAAAAAAAAAAAAAAGTGTCCGACCACGTTACCACTGGAGCTATTAATACAATCTGTTATTAACTAATTCAATATTCAAAAACACGAATATTTATCACATATTTGATAATGTTTTTCTTACTTATGGTTTAATTTAATAAAGAACTTTTTAATTCTCTGACAAAAATGTTATGCAATTTTTCCATGTTTTCTGTTGCTATGCAATATTATTATTGATCATAATATTTACTTCACTATAGTGAAAAATATTCAACGCAACGGTGGTACATATAGTTCATCCGATGAACATTAAAGAATATACTGCCACTGTGGTTTTGTTTCATTATTAATTCATTGAAAACTAAAACCTCTCGAACACTGATAGCTTATGAGGGTGAAGAATCGTGGTTGCGAGTGTTTCTATTGTGCCATCACCTTTTTTTATATCAAAAGAAGCAACCGAAGAGGTGGGTCACCTGAACTTGAGTGATCACCACCATCCATAGACACTTGCAACAGCAGAAGAGTCACAAGTGCGTTGCCACCCTGTGTTTTGGGGAGGGGAAGTGGGGAAGGGGCGAGGGAGAGGGGAGGCGGGTTAACCGGCGCTCTCACTGAAAGAACGAAACGCACTAATGCAAACACTGTTACTTCACGTCGGTTTTCTGCGAGAGGGTGGTACTACCCCGGGCGAGCCGACCCATTCATGCTGATACCAGTAATAGCTGTAGCGTGGCTCTGCCACCTCCAGAAAGCTTACCTTTTTATAACTTGTGAATTCAGTCAGAACCTAAAATAAAGTTGTAATAAAAATAGTTAAAAAAACAAGTCGAGGCAGTCATAAGGACTGTCGACAGAAGTGAAAACTCAAAACAATGACAATATTTAAATTTCAGCATTTGTTTATTGAAATTATTAACATTAGTGTGAATTTCATATCTATTGGCACTCGGAGCAGTAATTATATACATTTTTATAAAGTCTATTAATCAATCAAACGTATGACCAGCTGCAAAATATCAATATTACATGTACACAGGCCCCTGTACTACGAGTCGCTAGTCTGATGCAAGCCGCGCTAGCATAATATGGCCGTTCATGCTTATATAGCATCTCATGACGCGAAATTATAAATTTATCTCCTGCTAAAAATACGACACAACGCGCCTAAAGAAGCTTTTCCTTCAAAAATGTAGTCATTACGGTTTACCATTAGAACTTTGCAGCAATATGTCATATAAAGTAGATCTTCGTCAAAGGAATACAATAAATTTTATTATAAAACTCATTTGTTGACTCATGTTAAAAACGTAAAACTTAAAGTAAAAATAAAATAACAGTACATAATTTACGATATCTTAAATGTTAACTTTTTTAAAAATATTTTAAATATTCGTGTGTTTATGTATACTTTACTTAACATATCACATCGCTAAAAGCGTTGTGTATATTCTAAAAAGGCACTAAGTAAAGCATTTAGGTACCGTTAAAATTCCAAGGATGCGTGCACAGTGTCGCCTGTTGGAAAACATGAGTGCGTAGACGAAGTTACGTCCACGCAAATGTTTTGAATTCATACAAACGGCACACGCGTGGAAATACTAATTTTTGCAATGTATGACGCCTCTGTTAGCGTTTCATGGCAATCACAACATTATTACCATTTTAGAAAATGTAAAATAGTTTCCTAATTACTGCTGACAAACGTTTGTTATTGTTACTGTATATTACAGGGTGAAATTGGTTATATATAAATTACATTAAACTAGACGACCGTTTTGTTCCCATTAGAAGTAGAATTGTAAACCAAGAAACGTATTAGTTTTAAATACATACGTCATACTTAAGTATTGTTAATTTTTATTGTTAACTAGCGGGTCTGGAAGGCGTTGTCCCGTGCTGATTATAAAAAAATCCTTGACAAATTATATACCAAAACCTTCCTCATTAATCACTTTATACACTGGTGAAAACCGCATGAAAATTCGTTCAGTAGTTTTTGAGTTTATCGCGAACAGACAGACAGACAGACGGACGCTGTAGGGGACTTTGTTTTATACTATGTAATGATAAGTCAATGTTACTCTCACAATTAAGACAGGTACAACAGTACCTCATATGTTAAAATTTATCAAACTACTTAGGCTACAAAGTTTTCAAAAGACAGACATATATTCTCTCGAAAAATATTACTTACTCTCTTCAGTGGAGTTTGAAACAAAACAATTTTAGGATAAGTATTAGCTTAGAAATATAGGATAATACAAAGATTTTCTTTAGAGCTAATTTTGAATTTTTATCAAATGAAATCAAACTACATTACTATCCTGTCATAATTTATCAGTTTCGGAATCATAGTACCTATATTTATTTACTTTATAATTTCAAATGATTTTCAAGTCTTTATCTCTTCTTTATTTATGGCTTGAATGTTGACTACCATAAACTAATAAAAAATTTAAATATTACATATACCATCCGCTTCATAAATAACAGGTCTGATCGCTTTCAGTGCTACCCCACTACACCTACGTATTTTAAATGGAACAATTGAATAAGTGGCCAGTGGGCGAGATGTTAACGTGGCACTTTTGCTTTCATTCAACTATATACATATATGTGTCGACCACTATCATAAAGTTAATACAATGACCTCATAGACTCGACCTGAATTCAAGATCTGTTCTTCCGAAAACGGTTATGTTTTGAATGAGTGTAATAAAAAACATCGAATCTGAGTTCACACATGATAGACGTGATACTAATCCTGAATAATTTTTGAGAGAATGTCATGAATACACTATGGAGATGGTAAACATTAGTTTTCGGCATTATTTTGTAATAGTCTGTATTAACAATGTTAATAATACACAACACGGAATATTTTCTAAAACGCGATAGTCACTACGATTCAACAGAAAATAATGTGCTATAAACTTCAACGTTTTTTTCTCTCTCCCTGTGTTTGTGTATATTTCGAATATATTACATTAAGCATATAGTATCTCATTCTCTCACAGTCTAAAACCTACATGTATATGCATTTATATATTTATCTCTTTTGGCTTACACATTTCCGTTTCGTAAAAACGGACCTGCTACTTACTGTTATATTGTGTGTTCGGTGTTTTTCTTTATAATTTTTTATTATTATGATTAATCTTAAACTGAAAACTTGTAACTGTAGCAACAAATGGATGTAATCGTATGATGAGTCTGAATTAAATGATATTATTATTATTAAAATTCTGCTCCCAAAAGAATTTTCACTGAAATAAAGGTTCTTACTGAAATGTGTGTGTAATCTATGTCATAACCAACTACGAATGTCTCTCAAGGACTGGTCCAGCGCTGTTTGCATTCAGTAGATTCGTGCGACTTACATAAGTTTTTTGAGACTCACGGTACTGCGTATTTTAGCAATTACCCGTTCGCGCCAATTCTCATCATTTGGAACCGAGCATCGAGATGGATGGTATATGGTTAACATTTATACTCACCATAGAAAAGCACTATTAACAAAATATAAAGTAGGTACCGTAATACACGCGAGACTCGACCGGTGGAACGCCTGCATTTTTGTGTGAATCACCGCTTAAATAATAATATGCAAGCTACAAAATGATTCACATGAGAAAAATTTGAAATTTGATTGGACACAGCAAACGTTTTTTCTCTTAGTTCTATATTACTATGACGCTAATTATACGGGGGTCGATTTAGAACAAAAATGGCTTTATATTTGTGTCGTTTAGAATCAGAAGTGGTCAACTCCACTTTGCAATTTTTATGGGTATAGCCAATTTTCCATTTCGAGCTTAATGCAGAGACTATGAAACATTTAGGTATCTGTAGAGTTTTAATACAATTAGTATAGAAAGCTAAAAAAATAAAAATGTATGCTATAGTACAATAGTTTAAAGTTATGAGACTTAGAAAATTGCAAAGTGGAGTTGACCACTTCTGATTCTAAACGACACATTTGATTGTTACAGACATTATTTTCTACTTCAATCTTTGGTTACACTAGTGTTTAACTACACACATTGTTCGGCCGAAAAGGATTTTTATATTATCCATTATACTATAACCCGGCACTAGGCAGAGATAGGTTATAGTTTATTATTAATAAATGATGTTGTAATTTATCGTAAACGAATTTATTACCGGTTGGTAATAATGTAATAAAGTACATAATATACGGAACCCTGCATATTATATATTCTTACTATATTCTGTTCGAACTTGATTTACCACCTCATTAAAAAATTATACACTAATGACCTCAAGACAAATTGAATAACAGTATAAATTTATTTATTAACATTATCATAACCGTTTTAAAACACTTGCGCTTTCCACAGTTTATAATCGAAAATCAATTTTATATCAATATTATTTACTTAAATTTTATAAAAAATCCATTGAAATTAAAAAAGAACCGTAAGACCCTTGATATTACCGCAATGTTATACGCTGTTTTTTTCATATATTCTCAGGTATAAACACACTATAGATGCTAAGTTATTATCTGGGTATTTTATTTAAGTCGCTTTTAAATTCACAGACACCTTTCAAAAGTAATAAACATTTATTTTATATGTAAACTTTATGACGGTCATTAGCGAAATGGCCGATACTGTTGTTTACGTAAGTTCTTTCTTTTTTTCTTTCGAAATAACACACTTTACCTGTGACTCCTCCTACGCATCTTTCTTTAACTGTCACAAGCAATCGTTGTGGTTAAACTGAACAAAGAATTTATTTTGTGTTTCTTTCTACCTTTTCTAAGATCACTTATACTTTATTTTTCGGTCTTGTGTCTTAATTAGAACATTGATGGTATATCACCTGAGAGTATTGAGACATCAACAACGTTACCATAAGATGTGGTTAGCTGAATTTTGTATTTTTAATACAGGGTTTTGCATGATAGTACAGCTTTTTCTAACTCTGCTCGGCTAACTACCATCGTCAAATTGAAAATCTGCCCTCAAGCATCTGTCGGTGTGTCTCCTCAGCTGCACTTAAAGCCAGTCTTACTCTAGGTTTAGCGTGCTTACCATCTTAGATCACATTGTCATTTAGAGTCACGCTGAAACTATTACTGGTTTCAGCATGAATGGGTTGACTCGCCCGGGGTACTACCCCTCACCGTACATAGTACCCTCTCACAGAAAACCGACGTGAAGTAACAGTGCTTGTATTGTTGCGTTTCGTTCGGTCAGTGAGAACGCCGGAGGCCCACCTCCTTTTCTCTCCCTACCCCGCCACTCAGCCCAAACACAGGCTGGCAACGGCCTTGCGACTCCCTTGGTGTTGCTAGTGTCTATGGACGATGGTGATCACTTAACATTAGGTGACCCACCTGTTCGTTTGCCTCCTATGACATAAAAAAGATGATATTGCGGTCCAACGTTTAAATCTATAAGGGATACAGAAAAAATACCAACACACTGGATGATGCAAGTCTGTGGACATATGGCACATGTTTGAAGCTATATTAGCTCTCGAGGCCCACTGCCGGAAAAGTGAACATACATATGTATCACTACATATTATAAAACAAAGTCGTCTGCCACGTCTGTCTGCCTATTCGCGATAAACTCAAAAACTACTGAACGCATTTTGTGGTTTTCACCAGTAGATAAGGTGGTTTATGAGGAAGGTTAGGTACTTATATAATTTGTCAAGGGTTTTTTTTTATAATCAGGGCTACCGCCGGACGTCTGCCGGGCCCGCTAGTTTGTATATATATCTAGAATAAGGAACGTATTCTATATAAAATACATAACAAATAGATTATATTAGGGAATTATTAACGTGTATATCACGCTCTTAACAGAAACGTAAAGTAAAAAACATAACAACCTGTAGACGCAAACAAACCGATTTCTATAACAACAATGAGTCAAAAAACAATGATCGTACAGTCACGTCTCCTTTAACGTTAAAATCTTCTATAAACAAACGATCATCCGAACTAGAACCCGGTAATGGTTCACCTGCGTAAATAGACGGGTTACGTGGGGCGTGTGTCACAAGGGACCTTCAATTCTAATGGTATTTGGTATTTAAATGTTAGGAATTTGTACCCGATTGTACCTTCCGATGGTACGATTTGTACCATCATGCACAAAAGCGACAAACCTTTCTCTGGGACTGTCTTTTAGTGTCTCGCGTTCAGACACTGTCCACTCAAGAGATCGTTTTGTCGCACTATAATACAAATAATTTTCAAAAAACCAAACTCGTACATTAAATATTATGTAGTTCGTGAATGCGAATCCGTTCTATTGTAAAATATTTTATTGTTTTTGTGAGTGTAAGTTTTGTGAGAAAGAGCGGCAAACATCCTAACAGACTTTCTCTTTTAGTATATTACTATTTAGGATTTTATTTTTATTAGTTATTGCTATTTTTTTTCAAATTATGTTGGTTTCGTCCCATGATGTTTGTAATTAGCAATATAAAGGGAGAGAGGAGTGATTGCAATTTGATGCCCAAATATCAACAAATCGGCTTAGTGCCTTAAGCGCTCGCCTTAGTAGTCCGGTGAAGCTGTTAAGACCTTGCCAGGTCAATAGCGTAGTCAGTTCGAGGAAAAAAAAGAAATCGCAATTTGATACGAATAATTCTCTTTCTCTTGACGCGTTACATGAGCATTATATAAAAAGTCACGAAGATTTGTCATTCTTCATTTAGATGCAAGTCAGGGAGTCGTGGTAAATTCAAAATCCGTTGAATGCCTTAAGATTAACGAGTACATGCTTAACAAAATTACCGAACGATTTGATAGCATTTTCCTTCTCTATCAAGTGCAAAAGATCGAATGGACTTATACGAAGATTGTTATCTTTATAATAATAATATTTTTATAATAATTATGTCTTGCATAATTATGAATTTGAATGAAATATCCACTTCAATGTGTTGGATCAACAGTTTTTGACCTCTGTCAATCTTAATTTTAGCTAAACATTCATTAACATATACATATATAATATTTTAATCATCATTTCTGTCTTATAGTGTACAAATATGACATAAGAAGCTTTTGCCCACAAATGTTCATTCAAGGAATTGGTTTTTAATAAGAAAATTGAAGTAAAAAAAAATAAACAACGATAAATAAACTGGTACAAGTTAAATTTTGTCCCCGTTTCTTTGAATCGGTTAGTCGGTGTGATTAATTGTCGTGTTAAATCAGAAATATGATTGTGTTGCCCGAGAGCGCATACGAAGCGACAATGGGCAGACGCTGGAATATTTATAAATGAAATTGTCGCTTTATGTAAAAAGAACACCATTTTATTAGTTTCGGTCTGAAAATTTACAATGTTATTATTTTTTATATATGGCTCGCTATTACTCGTGGCTTCGATCGCGTCAATGTAAGTCTAATTTGTCCTTTGGGAATAGTACCTTTTTAGGATGGAAGGTCATGTCCTTTTCGGGACTATTACAATTTGCAATTATTAAAGAAACGAGCCTACTCCTTTCTCAAAGGCCAGCAACGCATCTGTAGTTCCTCACGTGTCGCAGGTGTCCATGGACGGCGGTTATCACTTACCATCAGATGACCCGCATATTCATTTACCACAGATGGTATATAAAAAAATTAAGTTAAGGCGTGAGAGCGTAACATAGAAACGAGTTTTTTCTCTTTTATGACTAGTTAGGATTGTAATTTTCACCAAGTTTCAACACGGTCACTATGTAAATAACATAGGTTTAAATTCTTATCCATGACCACTGAAATAAAATTTACCAAGATAGAAAAAAGCATATTTATGTATACGTGTATATAAATAGATGTGATAGCAATTTATATAAATTAAATTATTGTTAGTTCTTAAGATTTAAGATATTGACATAATGAAAACAATTTAATGTTGATATAATTCATGTTTCTTTGTGTACTGACTATTTAATAATGGATTTGTATTTTGTTTCAGGTAAAATATATATCAAACTACTGAAACAAAGTCATGTGAAGTTACTCCGAGACGTTTGATGTAAGCGTCAATAACAATTTCTAATATTTGTAACCTTCGCTGGACTACTTCACCGCTTGAATATGGTTATATGTGTGTAGAACTTGTGTATTACTTGTTATAGCCTTCCCATTAACATCATACTTATTTTAAATGCTAAGTATAAATAATTAAATTGTAATAAACTTTGTACAAAAATATTATTGCGACAAATTTCATCCAAGCAATTTAATCTCAAGCAAGATAAAATAAACCAATACGAAGCAAACATTATATTTAAGTTACAAATTTAAAAGATTATTTTATACATACCTACTATATTTAATCGATTCGTATTAACACCTTATGATTATATGTATTATGTATTTACAGTAAGTACCAAATGAAATCACAAAGTGCGAACAGTTTGCTAATACGACACGCTTTTCAGATTAAACTGCGTAATAACTGGTATTACTTAATTTAACTTGGAATTAAGTTGCGTAGGTATTAACTTAAACATGAAGTGTAATGTTTTGTAGATTTTATAACGACTTGTCAAACGTGGTAATCATTGGCACCCCTGTTACATTTGCTGTTCTACCATAATCGTAAAATGTTACATGTTTGAAAAATGAATACAATTAATTTTTACAATATGTACAAAATATAAAATAATATTACAAATGAGTTGCAGGGTTGAACAATACCTTTTTTTCCTTAATTCTGTTTTAGCGCCATCTGTTGATTCAATGCAAGCACTTTGTCCGTACTACATGAACAACACTAAATATACTAGATATAATAAATAGTACCGGAACTTGTTATAATAACCAATTCACTACAATACTCATAAATAAAGGATTAAGGTCGATGCTATTGAAACATGAATAGTCGTAACATGCACTCGATATCTGACTAGCACTTAAAACCGACATTAATGTCCAAACTTGCCAGTTGTGAAATTAAGATACTTTAATGTCATTAAAACTAAAATTAATTTAGTCAGATACATTACTTTTCACTAGATACATTAAGGTTATAACTTTGAAAACGTCACGGATTATCTGAACTAGTATCGAAACTTGGATCTAATTTCATTTAACACTATAAACTTATAAAACTATACTTTTGACTTTAACTCACTACAAAATAAACTTTAATGTAGTGTATCATTCAAACAGTATCAAAACCTATTTTGTATAGTTTCATAATTTTGGTTCACTTAACAGTAACTAAAACATAATAATGAAGGCTGTATTCAGATTTAGAATTCATGTGAGTAATTGATTGGCTTTGCTATATAGCCTTAGGACTGTTGTCGACTATCATTATGAACAAATTAATTAATTATGGTACTTACGTATTAGATCCACCGCAACTGAAGTTGGTCTGTGTCTATTGTTGTTTAGTTATTTTTGAGCCATTTTTTATAGTTATAGGGCTGTCCTTTATCGCATCCCTAACCTAACCGAACATTCGATATACTGATATAATTGAGTTACGTTGTCGTTAATACGTATGTAAGTACATTAATTATCCAATATCTTTGTATATGTTAAAGTGGAAAACACGCATTCATTCAATAAACTCAACTGTTGTAAGTTCTCCTCATCCGTTTTGATTTGTTTTTGGATAATGAAACAAAATTATTCTTCTAGAAAATCTAGACCACAAAAATTACATCGCATTGTTCAAAGTCCCTCCACGTACATCATCGACGCGGTAAGCCAATTGCAGCCGGTAAATTTTGACCACATTATAAGCTTAATAGCGTTTTCCTTTCAAGTCATATTCGCCATACGGTTAATATATTTTGAAACTTAAAATCATAAGTATACGGTTGATTTTACTCTGCTACACCGTGAATTGTTTTAGCAGGGAGCAAGCGCCAGCGCGGGTCTAGATATAATTGAATAATTTCAGTCTATTCGGAACACCGCTACCGGAGAATATTAGAGGTGTTGTCGCAACACGAGCGATGAACGAATAATAATAACTTGTTTGATAAAATACACTCTGTTAACATACATCAGACCTCTGAAAGCATTAATTTAATAACATCTTTCCCTTACCATGAAGCTATAGAACAATCTTCCAGTCATTGTGTTCTCTCCTTTATATGCATGAGGTCTTTCAAGCGTAACGTGAAGAGACTTTTATGCAGGCCGGCATGGCAGCGGCGACTGGTAATGGATAGCTTGTCTCTCGGTGGTGGCTTACCATCAGACATAGTGCAGTCACTTTGCGATACTAAAATTAAAATAAATGTATGTGTTTACAATATTCACCTTTAATATCTTGCTTAAGACCATAAAACGAATCATCTATGCTACTTACAAAATGAAATCATTTAGTTAAAACACTTCGAAGCTCTATTTCAAAACCCGTGTTTCTTTTTAGTCAAATGAGTAGAAGGAGAGTTATGCTTTCCTAATAAATGTATGTATGTATGTAGGGTTCTTTGACACGCTTTGTCTAAACGTCTTCATCATTACATAGTATAAAACAAAGTCCCCTACCGCGTCGTCTGTCTGTCTGTTCGCGATAAACTCAAAAACTACTGAACGGATTTTTAAGCGATTTTCACCAGTGGATAAAGTGATTCATGAGGAACGTTTTGGTATATAATTTGTTAAGGATTCTTTTATAATCAGAGAAGGACAACGTCTGCCGAGCCCGCTAGTGGATTATAAAAATACGACATCTCGTTCAATTTCTTTATTATTTGAATATGACGTCTGTGAAAAAGTGTTTTTACCTTTTCTTTTTCCCTTTACTAACAATATTTTACTTGTCGGTTATTATATTTGTGAATTTGTTTTTTGCTGTTGTACAGCTGAATTCTAAATAATATTATAGAGACTAATATGAGTTTGTTATACTTTCACACCTTAACTACTCAACCGATCAAAGAACAGGATACATGTCATTCAAAAAAAGTACTGTTCCCGAGGGATAGGTTGAATCTACATGAACGCGAGCAAAACCACGAGCAGAAGCTAGTCTGCAGTAATATCTTAAAATGTAAACGAAATATAAAACAAATGTTTTATATTAAAAACCTAGCTTGTATAGCTCATATCTTTCACTCGAACAATACAAAAATGCATTAAAATGTAACTCTTCGTATACAGGCAGCTTTCGTGCACTTTCTCGACTTGACAATAAACACCAGTCACCTGTCTAGTGCACGATAGTGCTGTCATACTTCCGCCTTTTCTAATGCTCTTCCCACAAGTATTGCTAAGTACTTCTAAAATAAAAGTTCTAAAATAAACATTTATTACTTTTACAGTGTGTTAGTTTAATAGATATATATAAAACAATTGAAAATAGAAAAACCTTATTCGAAGTGGTATCCTCCATTGGTTGCAATACAGCCCTTTAAACGTTGAGGCCAGTTATCAATAGAAGCACGCACTCTTTCCATGGGAAAATTCTTCACTGCCGAATTGTTTTAGGGACTCCAAATTATCATGGCGTTTAGAACAAGCCGTACTCTCTAAAACTGACCATAAATCATAATCCAGCGGATTAAGATCGGGACTAGACGACGGCCAGTCTTCAGCTCTGATGAAGTCCAAAACGTTCGTTTCCAACTAAGACTGCGTAGACCGAGCTTTATGACCCGGCGCCGAGTCTCGCTGGAAGGACCATTCTTGGTTATTGAACATGGTGTTGTTAAGGGGCTTCACTACTTTCTCAAGAATGGTATCTTGATACAATTGTGCCGATGTTTTGATACCTTTCTCACAAAAGTATTGCTCAGTCACTCCTTCATAGCTAATACCCCACTAAATCATCACTGAAGTCAGATAATGCCCACGTTGCACTCTGTCGACTAATTGGGAAGCTTCCTTAGAGCTCTGAGCATAAATACGGTCATTTTGTTTGTTAAAATGTTGCTCAATTGTAAAAATTTTCTCATCCATAAACAATTTTTTTCTGTGATCTCCCTTTGCTTACCGCTTCAGTAGTTATTTCGATTTTACCACCTTATTCTTTTTTAAATTATCAGATAACAAATGACCAGTACGTCTCTTATAGGCTGCAAGTCCTAAGTCATCTTTTAAAATACGCGACATGGTTCTAGGTGCTATCTTCATCTCCGAAGATAAAATCTTTTGCTTTCGGACAGGATTTCTTCGAATTCTTTCCCTTACTGCTTTGACCAACTTTTTCGTACGAACACTACGTGGACGGCCAGATCTTTTTCTGTCACAAATAGGGGAGGTCTCATTGTACCTATTAATAGCCCGGTACATAAACATTTTACTAATACCAAGCGTATGGAGAGTTTTAAATATTGCATTTGGCTCCATACCTACTTTGTGTAATGCAATCACAGCGATTCGGTTCTCTTTATCACCCCACTCCATTTTAATATCGCAAAATATTGTACAATGTATTGACGCCAAAATGAGAAAACTCAATGAATAATCATATGAAAATGACAGATTCCAAATTCAAATGAAATATTTTGTTTATATTTAATTTTAACAGTATTTATGGCCAGACAAAGTATATGTGAATGGATGCTTTAAAAATCATTTTTCATCGGAGGCCACCATAGTCGCATCGCTACAATAACAGATAAATCATAATAACACAATCAAAGTATTTCGCTACAAGTTGCCGTCGTGTAAATAATTCACAGACAATAATACGATTGCCGTAATTCAACCAAACAACTACTTATTCCATATACAAATCATTGGTATTGACATTCCGGGCAATTTCAATTATAATAAGATTTATGTTAAGTCTAAACGTTATTAAGTTTTCGATGAATGTTAAGTAAATTTGTTTAAACTAAGCATTATTAAACAATAAATTCTTCTATTACAATAATAATAATACAACTCCATCGGAGATTTTTTTAACAATATTGTCATTGCTTTGAAACACTTAAAGACAGAAAAATGACAATAAAATGTCGAATAATCTATCTATTTATATCTATATATATATATATATTTATAATATTTTCCTATTTTTTTTTTTTTTTTTCTCTATATCTTTATACCTATAACATAAAGAGTTTTAATATATTATATTATTTTTTTTCTCCCCTTTAAGAGTTGATAAAAAAAGAATTTTTAAAAATTCCCCCCCCCAAGGGGGTTTGGGGGGGGGGGGGTAATCAGGGCGGGGCAACGTCACCCGGGCCCCCTAGTAATTAATAAAAAAAAACAAATATTATTGAAACCTTTTCATTACATTAAAAAAGTTGTTCAGTCGAGTGCTTGAGAGTAACTTATTTTTATCCCACCTCTCTTTTTGATCTTTGAACCTAAACTTTATATAATCTGCTAGTTCTGTCCCGCGGCTTGGCTCGCAATGAGATTTGAGTTATCGCTCGGGAACAATACTTTTTTCTGGATAACGTGTACATGAAATTTCAAGACGAGCGGTTAAAGTAAATTTAAAGACGAATAAACAAGAAACATCCCATTTATAATATTAGTTCCACAATTAAGACGAATGCAGCAATACCTTTTTTTTTTACCTAGCAAGGTATTGACAGCTTCACCGGACTACTGCAGCAATACCTTATAAGATAAGTGTCCTAAAAGATATACATACACACAGGTGGTAAAAACATTACGCAGTCGAGTAAAAAAAATGTTTTTAAGTCTATAAACTTTCAACTTTCAAACTTTCAAGTCTATTAAACAGACAGTAAAATATGTAAAGTCACCACAATTCGTTATTACCTATAACTATTTATTTTACACATAAATAGAAAATATTATATGCAGCGTAATAAACAAAACTGTCCACCAATTTTAGGTTATCGAAAACCGTCCGCCATCTTTGATTTATCGACGGACCATTTCATAATTAATATGAAGTGCTATTTTTATGACAACAATATTGATGTGAGAGTGATCATTTGTTTTTTAATGACGTCATTATCTTATAACTCATATATATCAGTGGCATGACATTATGATAATCAAAATGTACGTATGTTTTCGTGTTTAGATAGATTGGAGAAATCAAGCTAGTACATTTAAACGGCCGATTATGTTAAACTATATATTAAATATACTGTTTAAATTCTATATCTGCTAAATACTTTTACATTGATTATACAATACAATAAACCAAGAGTAAAATCTAAGGTATTTATTTATTTGGCTAGCGTCATTTACCACAACACTTATATTGAGAATATCTATCAAAGCACCTATGATATTTCGGGCATTATATTTAACAAATCAAGCGCTCTTTATGCTCGCATGTTATCTATTTTCTTAATTATCATTTAACATAAGAGACAATTATTACAATTGCGAAGTTAAATTAGAGCAAAACGATATCGTATATAAGTATAATCTAGCAAGAACTTAAACTTTCGTTTAATCGATCATTCGATATGATACAATTGTAGTAATTACTTATGTTATCTCTTCATAATTGCCTACTAAGTAAAATGGGTATTAAAGACTAGGCTGAATGATCTTTAGTTGAGTGTGTACCATAAGTAGTATACGATAGGAAAAATATTGTTGGCATCGCCAGGTTTTTTTATAATTATTTACAACATTATGGTGAAAATCTACAAAACCACGCGTATAGTGTTATGTCTATTAGAAAATTTGACGATCATCCTCATATTATGTATAGCCTTAAATAATTTTTCTATTAAAGTAACAACGAGATCTTAGGTTAAGAAATACTTACTTTGTATTCTTTAACTTATATTTACATTATCAAGGCCTTTACTAATTAATTTCAGCTGGTGGGGTCTTTTTCTAAGCCATCCTGGCTGGCTGTTGGTGTGTTCCGGCACCTACACTTGAGAGCCAGTCCTAGGTTTTGCGTGTTTACCAATTTGGACCACATCCTATTTTAACATCAGCTGAGATTGCGCTCAAAGCTTATAAAGCATAAAATAATATTATTTGTAGCCAGTAAATGGGCTTTATTAAAGGCGCTTTATTTCTTATGTACTAAGTCAATCACTCTACCTTTTGTTACTTATGTATGGTTATGAAGAACCATTAGAATAAATAATATTTTCGCTCGACTATTATCTTTGATATTTGTATCCATATGACCTTCGGCTACGGAAATAGTAGTATTAAAAAGTATATCCTTGGCGCCAGTTACTTATTCACCTTCAACATATAAAATTAGTTCATTTATAAAATGGATTTCAATGTGTTTTATGGTCAAATTAATTAATACAAAAAACTTGACGCCTTTAAAATACACAAGTATAAACCTATCTAATTCGTGTATAAATTAAAAACCAGTTATTATTTTGTTATTTTGATAGATTTAAACGCTGTTTGATATTATAATGAATTACGTCATTTTGAATTCCTCTGAAAATACTCATCTTTATTTAAATACATTGGTATTTTTATGTATATATGAGTATTTATTTACGTATTAATTTTATAAGTGTTAAATACCTCTTTGCAATTAATAATTTATATTTTTTTAAAGGACAGATTCTATATCATTATGATTCAGAAAAAGGCTATGAAAGTGAAAACGTTGCTGATTTGTAATCAGCAAATTTATTATTTTAATGTATAGTCTAGCGTATATCTTCTGATTGACTGACCACAAGTACGAACCTGAAATTACAATAAATATGAGATTTTAAGTTACTCGGAAGATACATCATCCAAATTATGTAAACGATCATGTCGAGTTCCGTGGTCATTTAGAAAATAAGCTGGTAAACAAAAATCTCGATGTATTGAACGTAATAAAGCGGTACTTTATTCCTGGTTAAAGTTTATTGTTCTACGAATTGTAATTTCGGCTCCACATGGAATACTACTAACGTCTCTGGATCAAAGACGAGCTGTGAGAACCGTTACTCCAAATTACAAGCGGTATCGAACCTTCAAATCTAAGGTGAGAATTCGCTTCCTTGTATTTGTTCTACCGTTTGTGTATTCGATCTATATTCTGAGGAATTGTTTCATACGATACCTGTAGTTTCCTTCCATCATCTCACTGGTCGCCATAGACAAAAAAAAATTCCTCACATATTGGAACCACAATAGCTATGGTTACTCGGATTTTCTCTTATTCGAGTTTTGGTATAATTGTCCTGCTGAAATTGTACCGGGAAACTATACTAAAAAGTTCTTCAAGACAAGAGTAAACAGGTTTCTAATAGGACAGCAACGCGCATGTGATGCCACTGGTATTGTAAGCCTCGATAGGCTGCAGAGAATACTTGCTGTTAAGTGAATCTCACTTTTTGTTAGTCACTGTAGTCGAAAATATATAGAGGAAATTTATTAATGCTTATTTAGCTGTTTTTAATAAACACGTTTCAATAGATACACAGCTAAGATTTTAGTGGGTCATTAAATTCATTGTCTAAACATATCATATTTCACAACTTTCTTTATAATAAATAATTCCATATTCAAATAGTCCAGTACGATAGTAGAACGACCGTTATATGAAACCAGATCTAGGTCTAAGTGACCTGGAAGATAATCTTTGCTTTAAACTTTATAAAAACTCGCTCAACTGTGCACAAGATAACTGATCTGGTATTGCTTTCGTTGTAGTTGTCAAATCATTTAACCAACTTCATGGTGATTTGATCGGCTTCATTTTGATTTTAATTATGGCTCTAGTCACATGGAGATAAAGAATTTTCTATATACCGGATTAACTAACCAACAATACCTTTAAGTTAAGCGATGATGAACTCGGTGGTTAGCGTGTTCAAATACTTCATCGATTGACGTAGGTAGGTGGTATCCCTGTGAATAAGCCCATGTTTTTGGTGAAGGAAAAGATCGTGGTAAAACCACAACATGAGAGTAGGCTTTTCAAACCTGTCTGATTATCTACCACCTTCACGTTGAAAATCTGTCGCCAAGCACACATAGGTGCGTTTCGGCAGCAGCACTTGAGAGTCAGTCTCCCCTTCTAGATTTAACGTTTTTACCACCAATGACCACAGTACTTCAGGTTAGATTGTACTTAAAAGGTACAAGCCGTAAAGTATTTTGACAAAAAGTAGAAAATCTGTTGTCAACCAAGAGAGGATGCCCTCATCACCATTCCCAACAAAATAAAATCTCAAGAGCTCTAGAATCTTTCCGATGCGCTAAGCTTATGGTTTACCAACAATGGTTTTCGCCCAGGGCTAGGACATAGAGTTATTTTAAAAGGAAGTGAAATAACCTAATGGAGGTTGAAGATATAACAGTAATTCTTTTGGTGTTGCAGTTATTCGTAGGCACTAGATGGGCCGTAAACTTGTTTCCTACATTTAGCAAAAATAAATGTTTGGAGTTTGTTCTGTACCGTTAACGGACGTATTATCTTCAGTATGATATCAGTATTGTTAGTCCATTTATCTCTGCATATATTAGAAAGGCACCAACGGTCCCACATGTCACATTACTCCAGTTAAACACCCTACTCTTATACCGGCAGACGTTCTCAGACAAAAACCAAACGGGTCCGGACTCATAGAAGTAAACGAACGTGTGTCGTTCTAAGAAATAGCGACGTAAATTAAAACAGGTTGGCCGTTTTATGGACTGTATTTTACGAAAATGTAACATTTAATTATATTTCCTTTTTTATTACGACTCGGTAGTTGCTGTTGCAAATGGTAGGAGAAAATTATAAATCCGACACGTCCGACATTATTTCGACCTGTGACCTAATCCCGGAAACGATGTGTAGAATTATTTTTTAATAATTTTTTTTAGCCCTTTGATCATAATTATTTTTTTTTAATGATATATTTTATTATAATTATTATGATTATACTTTGAACGCGTTGATCTTTAGAAATACCATTCAGATTTGAAAAACGCTTTTTTAAATATCTTATGGCATATTTATTAAGGAAACTTATAGGCTAAGTTACATTACGCTGCGAGCCTTAAGAACGAAGTAATCACCACATAAATCGTAGGTCAGAAAGGATACGAAACGAGAGCGGAATGACAGTGCGGGCAGGTCGTATGGCGCGGTTCGTGTATTATATGATATGTGAGAAGCACAATTTGGGCGCGCGATGAGAACCGAGCAATATCTTAAAATGCTGAACTATCCATGCCAATGTCAACGGCGTACCGAAGCTTGGAGTTCATTTATATTTTCGGTTTCGTACTCTGTAATCGTGTCTTGTATAGATTTTGTTGAACTGATAATTGATTGGGCAGTACTTCATAATTTTTAAAATTAGAGGTAGATGAAACCTCGGATACAAGTAGTCCTGTATATTTATGTAATAAGTGTATTAAAAATAAATAGTGTACTAAAGTATATTTTACACGCTTTTTATTAGCTTCACCTGTATGTTTGTAACCTACTCCTTTGGGCGCGATTTTGACCCACTTTAAACGGTCAGATTTCATTAAAACTTTGTAGATTTATCGAGGACCGATGACAATACTCTAATTTTATAAGATTATTCCATTATTCAATTTGCAAAATAAGATTTGTTAATTTATATATCTTTCATCTATAGTCAATAAGGCAGGAATTGATGTTAATTTTAATTTCTAATCATTACCTTTAACCGATTTGTCTAATATTAAGAAATTTTCGAATACCAAAAATATTTTTTTAATTCAACCAAAACTAGCAAGAATTTAAATTTTTGAGGAAAGAGCGTTGTTCGCTATTCTAATGAATGGTGATTGAGCTACCGATTAATTTTGCTCTACTATAAAAAATAGTAAAAAAAACACGCTTTTATAAATAAACCAAACTAAAAAGTAGAAAATAAATAATAGTTAAAAAAAACTAAAAAACACGCTTTTTATAGAAAACCAAACTAAAAAATCGAAATTAAATTTGAATCAAGAATAGTGTATAATTCTTTTAATAAATAGAAATTAGTAATATTAATAATAGTGTAAATTAAAAAAATATATATTTTGTTATAAAAAAAGCGTGGGGTGCATGATATCAAAAGTTATAAATATTTTATTGACAGATATTAGTAGAAGGATTATCATTTCAATAATATCTTAAAAAGCACCCCACGCTTTTTTAAAAATAATATACATATTTATTTAATTTACACTATTATTAATTTATATTTATTAAAACAAATTATACAATATTCTTAATTCCAATTTATTTTCTATTTTTTAGTTTGGTTTTCTGTAAAAAACGTGTTTTTTAGTTTCTTTAAACTATTATTTTTTAATTATCACAATCGATTTGCTAATTATTTGAACTTTTATACCGATTTTTTATTTAGTCCCTCTAATAAATTAATCAATATATTTTTAAGTAACATTATAAAGACAATTACTTGAATCGCGCTTAGTTCACTTTTTTTTTTCACAATCGTTCGCTCCGGTAAAAAAGTTTTTTAAACAGTTGACCATACTTTACAGCCGTGTGTCGCTCATAAAACGCTGCAGCGGAATGCGCTGCGTGCCCTTAACGACGCTTTTTGTTTTTACATTTGTTTTACTGCGTACTTTATAGCGCTGCTCTAGAATTATGTTCTTATAAAATGAACGAACGCCGGGGAAATTTATACAAATTTTATCAGTTTTATGTGGATAATTATTTTGATTTGGTTGTTGTGATTGCTGGAGTGATTGGATACGCGTGTGTCGTGGTTGTGAGTACTCTATTTATGCGCTTTTCGGTTATTAATTTTACTTTTCTAATCTAAATAGGCGCTCTATTGTACCTATTAGTTTATGCAAACATAGTTTGTCGGTGTTTTTTGACATTGCATTCTTATTAACTAGCTACCGTCTCCGGCATCGTACGGGTGTACTAAATTACTGTCAGAGAAAATGAAACCGAACATTCCGTTTGTAATACGATGATATAATGATATAAAATAGCAACTGTCTTATTCACTCACTTTTTCTATGGAGATTCTGTAACCTAAATTTTTCACCTTTTCCGATAGATTTTTTAAATATTCTTTTTCCATATAAACCATGACCTTTTTTTAACATGGCGAAAATGTTACATAAGATCGCCACCTCAACAAGCAACGGAGATGGTTACGTCAGATTCTTAGTGCCTAAAAAAACCTTTTGGCTGAGTAGGGGTACTATGCAATTCATCCCCTCGACCCGGCGGGTGTCGGCCCATCATCAGGGGCCCCGAGAATTACAAACAAGAAAAAATATATAGCCAAATAGGTGCCGCTCTGTAGTGATACACTGACATACATTTGGTAGTTGATTTTTTAATATATATAAATCACATTATTAATGTCTTCGTATTTAACTCAATTTTTTTATAGCTTTTCTCGCTAATGATATCTCAGAATATTAATGATATCTAATTAAAACAAAATCATAAATATTTGTTTTTTATGTGTTCTGTATAACCTTTATTGCTTGGTTAACAAGTTATCAATATATCAAAATCATTTTTTTTATAAATAAACTTCTATAAATATATAAAAATCGCGGAACTCCGAAACTACTTAATTGATCTTCATTATTTATAATTTGGTCCAACTTGAGAGATAGGTTAATTTATATTTCGATTAATGGCTTCAAAAAATTTAATGTACAAATTAAATGATTGTCAATGTTGGTTATTGTTATTAATTATAAGTTTCACCAGTCTCGAGCAGATGGCGCCACGTTTTAATTTTGAATCTCTTTTTCAATAACTCAGCCACAGCCACTCGTGGCCGGGTCAGCTAGTATAATATATATCATAGGATTTACAAGCAATGTCTACCCACATCTGTCGTGTAGCACCGCGAATAGAGAGCAGGAAGACCTAATAATACTCGTCTGACTACTAGAGATGTGATTACATCGATAAAAGTCAGATCTCGACATCGATAACAGGTGATTGACGCGCTTGTTAGTGTAGCTCTTGACCAGTCTAACTTAAGGACGTCGAGATTTTTTTTCTTTATTTATTTCTCATACGAGATCGTCTGTAGATATTATGCTGAATGATTTTCGTGTTTTTATTTCTGAGACGTCATTTAGGGATAATGTAGTGCGAAATAGTACAGCTAAAATTTTGCATTAGTTCCTTTAAGCATGCTTGAATAATAATTCTCTTGTTTTAGGTACAAAGTAATTTAATTAGGATGTACAAATGTAAAAATAATTGTATTATTACACGGGAATTACATGCTTATATGAATTTATCTTAGGCTATTTATTTTTTGTTGTAATTTTGTCATACCTACTTAACTCCTACGATCACTTTATCGATGTGAAGATGCCCTTTCTCAATTTTATAAATATTACTTAGCTATAGCTAAACGTGTTGCTTAATAATACATTGAAAATAATATATCTGCCAGTAAAAGTCGCATCAGAACAAGTTCAATCGTTTCGGAAATTACTTTGGCCGAACAAAATGACATTTCAAATTATTTGTGTTTGTAGATTTTAATAAAATGTAATAAAACATTGTCCGTGACCTGAATAGATTACATACATTGATGCTAATGATTGAATAATCTGTGTTAATGGAGTAAATACTTAAGAATAGTATACAATGTGAAAATTTATAAGATAAATGAATAAATGAGTTATGTCACATGTAAGTTTCTACTCGAAACATTGACAATAACAATATAGATAAGTGAATATTATAATTATTTTAAGTTATATGAATACAGTATATCTTACTCATTCATATTTACATGCATATATTCTTACACTCTTCCATAGAATACACACAAGTATTACTTTCTCATTATTAGATAGTTGCCTGGCCCGATTTCGCCCGGGTGTACTGACCAAGAGAATGAAATTAAACTTTCCCTTTACAGTTTAATTATCTAATGAAATTTAATGATGACTGAAAGTCAACTGAAAAACTGAATGTCAATTCTGTCAATATTTTTGAAGATATTCAAATTGTCTTCTATCTCACTTACTCCCTCACTTTTTATATGGAGATTTTTGAACTCAATTATTTCACTTGTCCGTATTATTTTTCAAACATCTTCTTTCATGCAAACCTTGTCCTGGCAATTACACAAGAAAAATGCAATTAACCAAATAGGTGACCTAACTTTTGTACCTTAGCTTTTATGTAACGACCTTATTGTAACAAAGTATTAACGTTATGAGCTAATTACAAAGAGCCTCTTTGATGTAGGTAATCAGTTCAGATGTCGATGCTCCAGTTATATTTTAACTTGACATAAATAGTCCATTCCCTATATCGTATCATTCCGACTAGAAATCGTATAAAATAAAGATTTATGTGTTCGATAAACTTTGTGCCCCTATAAAGCGGTGGGGTCGTAATTAATCTTCACCATCCAGCCGCGTCGGTTATCGATATTTATTTCATCGATGTTCGGTTTGATAGATGGCGCATCACTACGGGTGTGGAGTTACGACCGGTCGTATCAGTGCCTTATAAAGGTTTATAATACAATGTTTTCACGCGAGAGTTATTCAACTTGAAATAATAGTTTCGAAGAATCGCAAACTTGGATTAGGCACGGCGATTATTCGAATGCGCGAATAATTGACGCAATGAACAATACATAGCATGTAAGTATTAAAGGTTATTCAAATTACACTTGTATTATCTAACATTGTTATTAGATATGACATCACACTAAGATATGACATCACAGGGGCCTTGAGTGCAGCTGTCCGGAGACACCTGTAGGAAGTTGGAAATAAATTTTAAAATTGAAAATGGTAGTAAAGTAGTTTAAGAATACTAGAAAAAGGCTTACCTTAATATCTACTATTAATCTTTATCTTAAGTAATGTTACATATGGGAATGTGAGTTTGTTTGTTTGTCACGTGTTCGCGCTTTGTTGAACCGATCGTCATACAATTTTGCATTCATTGTGAAGGGTACCTAAAAGGACATAGAGTACCTTTCATCCAGTAATAGAACTTTTCCCATGAGATAGGTTAGATATTATCGCCAGCAAAGGCACCGACAAAATTAAATCATTTTATAAATGAGACAATTTGTTAGAATGGTTGTTACAATTGTTAGTGTTTACTTTACTGTAATATAATTTTTGAATGTACTGTTTAAATTGGTCAAAATAAATGAAATTAATCCTACTAAGTACTTAGTAATAATACTACTAAGAGAATCATGAAGCATGTCTTCGAGTAACATTTAGTCTTGGTTTCATTAAAATCGGTACACTCTATCAAAAGCTAGTGTAATTTTAATGACGACGCGACTTAAGTACGAGAGATAAGTAGATAAGTAAATGGACTTAATACATCCAGATGATTTTATTAGTCACTGTTTTTTATATTAGATTCCACGCGGACGGAGTCGCGGCCACAGTTATAATGAATACGAGTATATTTTTGATATCCATCCCTTAAAGAGCTTGTAAATTGCAAAAAGAAATCCCTCCAGGCACAGGATTAGTACGATATTAACATCATAGTTTCGACCTCAACGTACTTTATGACATTGAAAAAAAAACATAAGCCTACATGCGTATTTAATAAGCATATAAATAAATAACTGCGTATGTTTTTTTCTAATAATAGATCCACCTAGTAATAAGAATATAACCCAAAGGCATTGATACCATCTAGACAATATAGTAATTTTATACAGTATGTTATTATAGAGATTTCAGCCCGAGGTCAGAATCGAGAGTCGGTTTTTATAAATCAAGTTTATATGTCAATATAAATTAACGATTTAGTTTAATTACTTATGAGAATTCATTAGGCTTTTTTGTATTATTAAAGTTCATAACCTTAATTGAATATTAAGGTGGCATTGTGAATAGAAAAATATCATTGAGGTGTTGATAGAACGTAAAATCGTAAACCATATTGATCTGTTCCGATTAGGGATGTTCATCCGAAAGAAATATCGACATATCTATTCATACGATATATCGAACAAAAATATCAATAATTTCGACATGTCAAAAAGAATACGTTCAGCCATTATTATTAAATCGCACTTTATTTTTAATATTTTGTAAGTTTTATCGTTAGGCCACAATTTCAGTTGAAGTTAAATGACAATGTGGGCCAAGATGGTAAACACGCTAAACCTAAATGGGGGGAAGACAGATTTCCAACTTCACGATGGCAGAGCCAGGCAGGCTGAGAAAAACCAATACTACCACGCCATGTTATGCTTAATTTCAGTCACAGCTCAACCATTTAGCAGCGGTATGATAAATATACGATTCATTGATAAATCTAACTAGATATTTCCAGAAGTTTCGCAGAACCCTAATGGCTATTCCATATTATCCTTGGGTTCTGTGGTATCCATTTAGGAAATAGTTACACTAGACTAGCCAAATTATACAACCATTAAAATCTGTGTTACAATTATGAGTCATGTGTTACGTAAACACGCCATGGGAGCGTTGAACCATACGCTGGTAACCTTGGACCATGGACTCGACCAATAACAGTACAAAGAACACACAAATGAAAAAATAAAACGCAAACGATGACATTATAACTGAAATTAAAATGAGATGCGACGAAAACGGCTCGTTAAACTTGATCCACCGGTTTTCTTTTGATGTTTTGGTTATAAAATGTAACCTCATATTTACCATTGTGTATAATATATCTTTATATTTTATCCCCCTTTTCATTATTTTTTAAAAACAAGGCGTTGAACTCACTACGCTTGCGAGAAGAAATTTCTTTGACAAAGTCATATTTAACTGCTCAGACGGCGTGGTTTTTTAAGCAGTCGCTTTTCTGCTTCCACGAATGATTGTTCTAAATTTACTTTGTGCCTATTAAAGTTTGTAAGGTCAGAGCTTGATGTCTAGTGCAGGAGTTACATTCACAAAAAAGTCTGTAAAACAAAAAGCGCTTTACCTTTTAGTGATACTTTTCTCGTCTCTGTTGCACAGTTTCGTGGAGGTATTTAACACTTGATTTATTTTATTGCGCTAACCTATATCTCTCTTGGTTTATAGCGTAGTATATTTTTTGTCCTTTTGAATCAGAAACATTATACCTAACACTATTTGACTTTGAAATTACCATTATAGTCGCATTCAAACGATTTTCACTTTTATTATTCTAATTATTACTAATATTTTTAAATTTAAACACATTTTATAAGTTAAATGTGAGACTTTTACACTATTGTTAATTTAAAATAAAGTTTTATGTTAACTCAAAGTTCTATACCCGCATCCAACCTTACGATCGTTTTAAAACCCGACAGATGCGTTTATATCAGCTGTAAATATTACGGCTTGAACTGTTCGTACATGTTACAAGCGCATAATTATTTTAACAAATTTTATAGTTACCAAATTCGTATGCACTTATGTTTCTTTGCATATAGTGTTGAAGTTTTACCATAAAAAAGTCAATAGACAATATTGAAGAAAATGCGCAACCTTTATAACTTACCTTACCTGTGTGCTAGTTATCGTCCACGGTTTATCTCCAAATAAGCTTCACAAACGTGTAATCTCTGTTCTTTTGCGTTTACAGACTAATGTAATGTACAACGGAAATATTTTAAAATTTGTCATTAGGTGGCTACGAAATGTATCAACTACCGCTCAATCGAAAATCATAAAAAAAATTATATATTTGTTTGAATACGGACCGTATTTAGACTGAGGTGACTATCGAAACATTACCTAAGACTAAAACTAATATCTAACAGCATAGCACCTGGCAAGAAAACATTGGAACTAAATTTGGCGTTACAAAAAATACTGTCTATATTTAAAATTTATCAAACTTCATACTATAACCGCACCGTTTTTTTATCTGTCGAAATTTTTCTACACGCCACTAATGAGTGTAATTACACGCGTTACGCTCTTCGCTTGATCCGTCACGTTATTAGCTCCCAAACAAAGCCCGCTTGAAACAGCGTTTCAAAGCGCTGCGCCGCGGGCTCGAAAGCGCTGACATGAGAATTACGATTTCAATTGCCCCCCGCGATTGCCGCTCGCCAACATCCAGCCAGTGTTTACGCCGTTTTGTATGTTTTCCCAGTATGATTTTATTACCTTTATATGGTTGAAACTCTTAAATGAGAAAACTTTGTTTGCTGCAAGCTAAACGATGATTCATTGTTGAAGTATTCTACAGATACCTTATAGAGTGTTGAGCGGTATTTTTGGCAGGAGATAAATCTATAATTTCCCTTCATGACATACTACGTAAGTAGGACCGGCCCTATTGGACTTACGCGGCTTGCGTTAGACTAGCGACGTGTAGTATAGGGGCCTGTGTACATGTAATATTGATAAAGCAGCTCATTATACGTTTGATTGATTAATAGACTTTATAAAAATATATATAGTTATTGTTCCGAGTGCCAATAGATATGAAAACCACACTAATGTTAATAATTTAAATAAACAAATTCTGAAATTTTAATATTATCATTCACACTCTAATTAATATGAAAATTCAAAAGAGAAAACGTTTATTTCATTGTTTTGAGTTTTCACTTCTATCGGCAGTCTTTATGACTGCCTGGACTTTTTTTTAATGACCAAAATATCACCTGGTAACGTTGTGGTTATATAGATAGGGGTACTTTTACCAGGTGGCTGTCTCATCTCACTTCTTCCTAACCGTGTTCCCGTTAAAATTCACTCCAGATTAAAATAAAACATTAAAATCGGTTGTAATTATGTACAGGTTATCATTAAATCAATTTGCCAGCGCCGTGAAAGAGTCTAGATAATTGTTAGTTATCCGCATTATACTAATCAAAATTGATGATCCATAAATACAGTAGGAAACTAAAAAACTTGAACCATGCTACTGGATTTCGTTAGGTATTTTTATATCTTTTTTATTACACTATACCAAATATAATTATAGGTCAGTTGTGAAATATAGCTAATTGACCTTTGCGCTTTAGATTAAAACAAAACTACATATTCGTTGCCATTTATTACCGAATGAACGAAATGTATTTTCTTTAAGTGTAATGATAAACTGAATATTTATTTAAATTTTGTCTTCTGCCTTAATGCTTGTAAATTTGTAAGAATATCGATACATTGACCCTGACAGATGTGCAAGGAACGCTCTGTTAAAAAAGGAACAGAAGAAATATCTAAAAACTGGAAATTTTCGGCTAAATGAACTGGCAACACAGATGCATCGAATACTATTTTCTTCGTTTTATATCTTAAACACTATTCAAGTCAGATTACAGAAATGAGTTAAGATATGTCGTCTAAAGTCCTATGTTTGTATGTCTGTCTAAAGTCAATAAATATCTCGTCAAAACCTGTTAGCCGTTTTAGAGATTGAACTAGACCAACAAATACTTGACTACCGTTTACATTGTAAGCGATAAACTAAAAAAAATGTTATTAAAGTGAAACTTTTTTCCATCGCATTAAATTTTGTCGTCCATCTATCGCATGTCGCATTGCAGGTGACGCGCAGCCGCGGTATAGGGGTAAAATGAAAGACGCTCGGCAGAGCATTCAAGGCCAATATGGCAGCGCCCATGGCTGAATTAAAAATAATTCAATGATTTAAATAAATATTGTGCTCAGTTTTTAACATGCTTCTATCATCTGAATGATTGTATTTATTATGTATTGAAATTAAGATTTATTGTTAGATATCTTGTCTACTATTGATTTCCCATTTTCCAAGTATTAAGTTTAAGATTAAAAACGACTATTTTAATACCCTAAATCGGATAATGTTCCGAAATTTTTCAGTTAAATGCCTACGATCGGAAATAAAGTTTCACTTGCATCGTTGTTTCATAAAACCACACTATTTTTTCCATGCGCTAATGTATTATGCCGAAAGATGTAGCACGATCGTTTAATCAGCTGCACTCTTTAACGGCTGTATTTAAAGTGTTGGAGACGGCAGGTTTAAATGCATTTAGAATCGTTTACAGAGTTATTCCTCCGTAGATAATTTAGAGCGACCGCAGGAGCGTGCGATCCCAGGATACCGCGCCGTCCGCATCGAAACATTCCCTGGGACAAAACAAGGAATGTATTGTGCTGGTCTAATGAGTTTTTAGCTGTCCAAGGCTGCGACCACGAAATTGACCTTCGTTGACTTGAGCAGTATTCGAGATGTGAATTTAGGGCCAATAAAATTCCTTTAAGATCATTGTATGTCTCTATATTCAAGAATTAGGTATTAAATTATTATGTTTTAGTCACATTCTTATACAAGTTTTTTTAATGTGTTGTTAAAATGGACTTTGAAGCAATAGTTGCTAAATAATAGTTGGAAATTGCGTTCTAAAATAGTTTGGAGCCTGTACAAGGTTTGATTCCAGAAACACCACCGTCACATGTATCGTTTTCGCAAAGCAACGCTGCATGCTATTGACCTAACCCTTTCCAACTCAATCTTAAAGAGTATGCGTTCGTTACGACTGGCTTTTATAGTTAGCAGTTTTTTTTGATTTGGTTACATAATTATTTTACGAATAATACAACAATTGTATCTGATTAGATGGTAGCCCGTTTAAGCGTATGTTTCGTATTCAAGTGAGAAGATAGGGTGTTTGTAGTAGACTATTTCCCTACCGCTATAATCGAGCATGTGCCAATAACTCTCTTTAAGCTTGTTAAGTATGGGAAACAGGCAGTGTATATCGAGCTAATGAGAGGCTTGCAGATCAGTACGATAGCAGTGACAGTGACAAAAAATAGCTATAGGTATCAGTGGCCACTTCGTAACAGTTTGTCGCCAAGCACCTGCAGGTACATTCCGGCAGACCCGTACACCTGTAGGTTTAGCGTGTTTACCATCTAATATCACATCGTCATTTAATATTAAGTGAGACTGTGGTCAAACTGCAAAAACCCATCAAATATAAAAAAAAGGATTGTGTGGTTTTATGAAACCACGGTAAAAGTGAAACTTTCTTTCACACTATAGACATTTAACTAATAATAGTCTATACACTACACGGTCAGCTGCTGCGAACTATAGGCACCGCCATATTGGCCCTGGCTGCTCTGACGAGCGCCTTTCACTTTATCCCCACTCTGCGGCCGACCATCACGCGACATGCAACACACAGACGAAAAAGTTTGAGACGATGTAATAAAAGTTTCACTTTAATAAAGATTTGGATTTCCATGTGTGATGTAATCGCTATCCAATGACTTACTTGATGAGTAGTGTTTTGATCAGCTTAGTTATCGTCACACCGACGTTAAATCAGATCGTAAATTATAATAACATTTCATCATATATATTGAAATTTCTGATAAAATCGCAAATAAATTAATCCCGGCCCCCCGTTGCCGACCGATCGGGTATATTTTTCCTTATGGTGCCCATAATTTTAGTCATTATTACAGAATTCACTCGCCAAATGAATTTTGAAACTCGATACACAGAGCACTTTTATAATAGAGGGGCGTATGATAAACGAGTTTATTGACCATGGGATCTGAGGTTATTTAAGGAAGTCCACCTTTAAAAGCGGTGTAGTAAGTTTCGACAGTCGATTTTTTAACCCTGATATGTTCTTACTTGAATGGATGGTTTGAAGCTAACGAATTTCAGAAATAGGTAAGATATACCAGAGTAGCTGAGAATCCTCTTTGCTTTAAAAAATAAATTTTAATTTTGTGGTTTTTGTTCAAATAAAATCTTGTATCTATTCATACGAGTCTCGTATTTTATTTTATACTAGCTATAGTCGCAGGTCCGCGCGCGTTTTTTTTTAAATTGTATTAACGAAATATAAAATTATGAGACTATGTACAATTATAGAAATGCTCTTTAAAACAATTGTAAGTACGTACGTACGTACGCACGCCACTTACAGTAACATGTAACGTATACATTAGATATATAAATACTAATAGTGTATTAAATGATGTTTATTATCAACAAAATATTTGGAACCTAGACCCACCATATAACTACCTCAGTGCTCACTTACACTGTATAAGGAACTAATGGAAAAATGACTTAAAGATAGATAATGATATAATATGGCCACATTGTCAATAAGTAATACGTTTATAATCTAATATCTTATTAGAATGACCGCTTCTATCTTCAAAACTACTACTATTACAACAATGAATGAGCTGACGTCTTGAAATATTGCATAAATATAAATCAAGATATAAAACTTTATATCTGTCTAAGCAGTTTTTAATATTCGACAATTTAAATAGTGCTCATTCACTTGGATACAATATTCTTATATGTTACTATGGTTGCTGAGTTATGTAGACGAAAGCACGGCAAATAAAACAAAATAACAGAAAAGACAATATAATTCAAATTACATACATAGATACAGATATATGAGTTTCAACTATATTTATTCTTGGAGTCCAGTACAACGCACATCTTATGCACATGTTTACAGTGAACAGCATATTTTTGCTAAATTTCATGCGGACGAAGTCGCTAGTAATAGCTAGTCTAAAATAGAATAACTTAAATTACTTCCTATAAGGTTAACTATCTGCCAGTGAAAGTCCCGTGAAAATTGGTCAAACCGTTTTGGACATAGCACTGCAGGCGAAACCACGGTTAACAGCTAATCTAAATTAAAATAGACTCAATGACTTCTTATAACGTCCGTTATCTGCCGGTAAAAGTCCCGTAAAAAACGGTCATACCGTTTTGGAGATAGTACGGCGGGCGAAGCCACGGTTAACAGATAGTATAAACTAAAATTTGCTGGAATTACTTTTTATAGGGTCAGCTATCTGCCAGTGAAAGTCCCTTGGAAATCGGTCTAACCATTTTGAAGATAGTATTGCAGACAAAGCCGCGGTTAACAGCTAGTCTAATTTAAAGTAGCCTAAGTAACCCGCTGTATTTTTTTCTATTTGCCAGTGAAATTCCCGTTAAAATCGGTCCAGCCGTTTCGGAGATTAGCCGGAACAAACAGACAGACAGACAGATAGACCGACAAAAATTTTAAAAATTGCATTTTTGTTATCAGTTGCGTGTATAATTTCACACTCGATCAGTAAAAAAGTGTTATTTTGATATTACATACAGACACTTCATTTTTATTATATGTATAGATAGAAGATACAGTAAAACAATATACAAGGGTTTATCGACGTTACAAAATCATGACTCCCATTCAGTATTTTTATAACCTTACCTGCGTACGCCCGGAGCCTCGTAATTTCTGTTTTTTATTTACCTTGTATTTATTCGAGTCGTGATAACGCGTGTGTGGTCCCAACGGAATCGAGTTCGCTTCCATAAAAATTCGATAAAATTAGCAATTGGATTTTGTTATTGCAAATATCTGAGGTCGGGTGGAGTCTCCAAAACTTGTGATATCGAAATGAAGAAATGATTTATATCTTAACGAGCGTTAAGTTCATTTTGCATTGAAGTTTTCGGCAATTGTTTTTACTGTGTATATGCTAATTGTACAAGTAGCTTTTGCTATGATCTACTAAGCCTCAAATGTGTACTTTAAGTGACTAAACTAACTATATATAACCTTACATGACCAGGTTACAAAAACTGTCGCATTCAAAAAATGTTACCGTATAAAAAAGCTACTAAAAGGGGTCTTTCAATCATATTTCAGTAGAATTTTATTTATTTTTGATCATCCCTTACCTCTAATTAACAAAACTACACACATTCTTATCACCCCATTCCTCTCTGTATTTTAGGTATGTGTAAGTCTTGGCATATTCTTAATAAGATATCTCCCAATTTCTACAAAAAAAGTATTTATTTATACTGAAGTAGTTACACCTTATGTTTGGATTATACCTTGGTGCAGTACAGTGTCGCCATTTTATCGTAATACAAAAAAAAACCTTATAAACATAGGACACAAGCTCTTCAAACAACGTGATCTGTTTGGCTTTCGATATAGATACATAATTAAAGCGAAACATAAGAGACTATACTCAAATGTTAATCTCAGAGCTATCCTGTATTTAACTGGTCTTATATATTATTAGTGTACAACTCCAATTAGACTGTAGCCCCGGCAGTTTTAATCTTGCCTTTACCCAAATACTTCGAAACGAACGGCACTTAATCGTAGTAATTATAATATATTTTATACATATATAGAACGTGTACAGGTCGTGATCGAGTTGCTTTGGCGTGTTGCGTATTGACAGATTCCTCACGATTTAATACAAGATTCTTACTATGTTATACGTTTTACACAATCTTGTAAATACACGTTTAATTTATCCAAGATCTAGTAGAACAAAAATGTACGAGCGTATGTTAAATATAGTTTGTTTTGAATTACGCCTTCCTAATTTTTAATGAAAATATTACCATTATTGAACATATAATAGTGATATATTATTCTCTTTTAAAAATAATTTCCACTCTCGTTTCATACAATCTATACTAGTATTATAAAGTTGGAGGGTTTATGTGTGTGTTTGGTTGAACGCGCTAATCTTAGGAACTACTAGTCCGACTTGAAAAACTCTTTTAGTGTTAGATAGCACATTTATCCGGGAAGGCTATATATCAGCACACTAAGACCAATAGGAGCGGATCACCAATGAAGAATGTTTCGAAATCGGGGTTTTTGTTCCTTTTGAGAGCTTCCGTTGTGTGTTAGTTAGCTCAAAGTAACTATTCCACGTAGATTAAACCGCGAACAGAAGCTGGTATCATATAAAGATAGAAAATACAAATGAAAAAATAATACACACGAACGACGACAAATCATAAAATCGCACGACTTGTTACACTATTTAATTTATTATTGAAACATATAATTAATATAAGGCGATATTAATAGGCTACGATTTACGATTCAGTATTCAATACTAGCTATCACCCGCGGTTTCACTCACGTTTATTTTTGTAAACAATTTCCCCCCCCCCTCTCTCCCCCCATTTTTTTCCCTTTCTTTCTTAACCCCCTCTTATAAAGGGGGAAAAAAAATTGCCCGGGTTGTTCCATTCTTTCACCCACCTCAAAATTAAATTTTTCGGAATTTTTTAGTTCTTCCCAGATAGGATTTACCGTAAAACTTTGGCTCCAAGACCACCGCCCGTGGTGCGGTTATGAAAAGGAGAGAGAGGAGGAGAGGAGGTACGTACGTAACTGTAGCGTACAGTACTTGTTTTAATAAGGTACGCTATTTTCTTTTTTGTACCCCTGACAACGTCTATAATCTCATTATGAACACTTGAAAGCGTAGTAAACAAACAAATTTACATTCAAAATTATTATATCAGTCTCTTCTAGTAGACTTTGTGTATAAAAACCATTACATACATCAGACGTAGTTGTTAATAAAATTTAACAAGTAAAAAATATTAACACCAAGTCATCAGCAATGTATAATTAATACCTATTAAGTTATTAAAAATCCATCGCCCGTGAACTATTTACCCCCTCATACTTGTAATTATTTAAACACGTTCACTTCGAGTCGGCGCTCAAAATGTTCAGACTAAAAGCATTACAGATTGTATTTTTCTGTCTTTTTGTAAGTGTTGGACATGCTTTATACAATTAATTCGTGTATAAATTATTAACTCAAGGACTGTTTTTAAATTTTCTTCTACATAATATACCCTATTTTTATGTATAGATGTTGAAATATAAAGAACTTTTGAATAGAAAATAAATAGTTATTAATTTTTCCCCTAACACAATATTTCTACTTTCCTTATGAGTCAAAGAGTAGACGTTCGCATATGTTATGAGTATTATAGGATTAACCACCACCCGGTGGGTGAGCACGTGCAGGGAAATGACAGGAACACTTCCTACAGACGCGTGTAACACAAGTCCCATATATATATTTAATAACACCTACTTATTCCTTAAGAATTTAATTGAGCATCGAGTTGGAGAATTCTTTAATAAAACGAAATTAAAATAAATACACTAACATAATATATATTGTATCGCCATACAAACTGGAACTTCGCTCTAGTAAAGTCCATAAACACACAATAATTGCAACTGGTCAACCAACGGTTGTTATTTCCAATCGGCTTCATCTCATAACTTACTATAATTCCCTTCAACCGATCCCAACTAATATATACTGAGCTTTATTCCTAGCCTTTTCTTGCAACGTCATTAGCGTATGTTTTATAAGAACTACTTAATTGATATTTTAATTATCAAAATATATAATACTATATTCAGAATGAAAAGTAAGCTATCTTTTTTCTAGATCTCAGACAACCACTATGATAAAATTCATTGTGATCGGCTTAGAGGCTTGGACGCAAAAATGTGACAAACAAATATAGTTATTTATGCATTCTTATTGGATGAATAATAAAGGAAGGTTGCATGAAAATTACAATAATGCAATGCGTAGTTAGTGCAAAAAGCTTTCAAAACGCTATCTAAGCTGCCAAATTACCGTCTTTCGTGCTTAGAGCGGACGTAAAGTACATTATAAAACGTACCCGAGCCTGTTTGTCACGGAAGAGGGTATGGTGTGACTGGAAGCGTAAGATACATTTCTAATGCATAAAATTATTTGTGAGAAGAACCGGAAAAGTTATTACTAATCGGAAATATAATTGATTACTTTCCTAACTAATATTATATATACCAATATTATTTTTGCAACATATATGGGTAGATATAGATAAAGTAATATTTTAGCGACGGTCATTTTTCGTAAAACTATTACGCAAAACACGCAAATATTAGTGGCAATTAGTACGCAAATATCGCCAATAGTATGAATGTCCAAAAGGTGCATCTTAGAGAGCTCAGTGAAACTCGTGTCAAGTGGTTTGACCGGTGGAATATCATTTCGATATCCGCAGGTTTGAATCTCGGCATGTACCAACGAATGTTTTGGAATTCGCGTACATTTACTAATTTTAATTTGTACCACTATCGGCTGACGGTGAAGAAAAACATCGTGAGGAAATCTGAACCTGAGAAATGCTCTTGTAGTGCTATACTGTATGTGGGTAAACACAGAACTGGATTTCTCAGACTTTGAAATCGCCAATACATCGTGGGCTGTCGCGGTGATTATACCTATACCTTTCTTCCTTCGGGAAAAGGCATATGGCCCTGCAGTGGATCTCGTACACGCTGATGATGATGATGTATGAAACTCAACTGTACTGCAAGACGTCTATTATCGGAGAGACAGAAAGATGACAACTTAAAACTACTTAAGGCAAAATATTACTTCAGCTATATCTACCTACATATGTTACAATTTTATTTCTGTTTGTCACGTGTCACGTGTTAACTCCTTAACTATTCAACATGACCCATCATGAAATATTGTGTTCACGTTGTCCAGGACACAGATACACTAGGTCTCCCTACCACCACGACTGATTTTGGTTCGAACGGCACATTTTGATAAAAGCTGCAAGTGTGACCGCTAAGTTTATTTTGTTATTTCACGTCAATATTATACAATCTGACTCCCGTTTTACATTTTAATGAAAACACGAATAAATTATTATGGAATGTATAAATAAAAGGCAAATACTATAATGACTTCTCAGCGGTATACGAATAAATGTTATTTTTACATAAATAAAATGATAAAAGACTGCCGTTTTGCGCGAAACACCCAAAAAGTACCGAAATAGACTTAGATTTTTTTTCTTTTTATTTCTTAGGCACTGACACATACGTCGTCGCCGGTGACAGCTAGTTACGAAATAGTATAGCAATATTAGTATTTTAATATATTGTGATAATAATGACATTATTACAAAGCCCAGAGCAATTTTAAAGACCCGTCAGACTAAAAGCGTATAGTCAGTTTGAAAAGAAAAACATATTACTACCTATAAATCTATCAAACTGTATACTTTAGATTAGATACTTTTAGAATGTCTGAAACTAAATTTATTATGGATAATCCTTTCAAAAATCATAAAATATCGTTGAAAATAAAATTATGAAACGCAAAAAGTACTGCGTAACAAACACGTGCGAAAGAAACCGCGAGCACGACTAGTTTCTTTTAGAAGTATAAAAATATAAAGTTTGTGAGTACGCCTGTGAAATATTATATCTACAAAAACAAAACAGTTAAAAAAATATATATCTATACCTATAATAAGAATGTAAATGTAACGTGTCTGTACTTTATAGATTTTTGTAAAAAAAAAATGTTGCTGGCGTCTTGGAATAAGTAATAAAAAACATTTCAATCATTCTTAGAAAAATCTGTCTTACTGTCTGTCTGTTTACTTGAACACGCATTACTGCCAGAGTATTGAGTTCATGATAAAACCTTTTCAAGAAAATCATAAAGCATATCTTCGAGTATAACATTTAGTTTTTGTTTCATTAAAATCGATTCGTTCTATCAAAAGTAATTTTAATGACGACACGATTTAAGTACTAAATGAAAGTAGATAGTAATTAGACTTAATACATACAGATAATTTTATTAATCACTGTAGTTTGTACATCAGGTTCCACGCCCACGAAGTCGCGGGCACAGCTAGTCACTAATAAGAAGCTATATTACCCCCGAGTACCATAGTTTATTTTTTATTTCTTATTACAATATTATATTATATTCCCAATTAACGCAAACGAAGCTGCAACTCATTGCTTTTGAGAAAATAAACTTAATCATTAATAATTATGTTGATTTCTAAATAGACCATAAAACAATTCATAATTACCATACGTCATAGCTTCTCGTCGGCGTCATAAAAGATTATGCGGAAACTGCATCAATAAATATACTGGTACTGTTACTTAGGCAAGTTTAATGGCCGCGGTAGAATACCACTGCAGTTTTATATTACCCGTTCCATCAGTTAGATAGTTAATGATTATCTTCGTTTAAGTACAAAAAGGTAGTAGTAATAAAGACGTGATTTTAGACTTTTAGTACACGAGATGTATAGTCGTAAAACGTCTTCAAGATTTATAAAACACAAATTAATACGCGGCTACAATGAACAAAATAATACACTTGTCATAGTGACTGTCATTTGGTTTGTCGCATTTCAGGCACTCTATATCCAGCTATTGAGTGTCTTGCTGGTCTACAACAGCAACGAACGAACATCAACAACGATTGATAATAGACTATAGATCGTTCGATAATGGCGGATGTATTTGAATTAATTATATATCGGGCACAGTGCACTCAGAGTGTCTTTGTCTCGATAAAATAAATGAAAAACCCTTTTTTGAAGTGAAAACTTCTTTAGCCCCGTTGTGTATTGAAACACGATGAAACTAAAAAGCGACAAATATATATATCTATAGCAGGGGTTTCCAAGCTTCTTGATAGTCGAAGCCATTTTTCAAAATTTGAAATTTTTCGCGTACCGCATTTAAATATGTATTTAAAAGGTATTTATTTTTAATAGAAATTATATTTATTGGAAATAAATAAATAAATAAAACTTGGTCGTTTACGCCACTGTTTATGTTCCTCCGCGTAGTTTTAGGTGAGTCATATTATTCTTAACTTGGACGGAAATGAAATTTGTTAGAGAGTTGCAATAATTAGTATTTCATATTTGTTGTCGTAATTTAAAAGACATTTTGATACACATACGAAACGATAATATTTTTTAGAAATATAATAGTACAAAAATGAAAAGTGAACTTGAGTACATTTATCGAAAACCACAAATAATCGTTCAAAGAGCCGCATGTGGCTCGCAAGCCTCAGGTTGGCCACTCCTGATCGATAGGATATACTTAACGCGTGAGTGAATGAGACAGCATAAATTATACAGTGATTGTTATATTCGCGATTTTCTCATTTTATAAATATGTACTAACTAATACTTGCTCTGGTTCGACCGTTTTATGTTTGTTAGTATATGCGTGTCTTATGTCGTACAAAGCCTTGGGAAAAGGCCTTATAACCAGTGTGGGTTCAGTGTGTTCAGGTGTATCGTTTATATCAATATTGTAATGATTTTTCGAAAGTTTTACTTCTACCGCATTTGAACTGCACACAGTTTTTATCTATTTTTTAGGGTCTTTGATTCCGACGAACGTATCAACTCATTTTGTTTATATAGGCACTACCTACAAAAATTTTTGCTCAACATCGATACCGCTGGTTAGCTGGAAGAAAATGCCTTATGGCATTAAGATCGCCAGTGTACAAATCAAAAGTGCAATAAAGAATTCATTCAACTCATTCAACTCATCAGTACTAATACGATAGCACTAACAGTCTAGTAACAAATAAAAAAAAACTAGCACTAGAAAATACCTTACCGCTATGGTTGTATCATGGTGTTACTTCCACAAAAAGCTGACCGAATAGGAACTACTTTTTATATTATCTCATAAGATGTGAATACAAGGGATAAGGAACAAAGTAATCATTCTAAGTTTTAACAACGATTTTAACTACAGCACACAATGTATTTACGTTAAAAAAGCCAATTTTAATATAGATAACTAAATAAATAATATAGATAATAGTAAATCACAAAATTAAAGAAGATTAAACAACTTCATCCTCGTCGCGTAAACAAAGTCTTGAAAGAAAGAAAAGAGATAACTAAAGAATAAATAACGCATACTAACTCGGTAACTCGTGCTCGGTACTCGGTAGGTATCATTTTTATTTTACAGAATTTTTAACGGAATGCAGAAATACAATCAACAACACACTTTATCTCTTTTGCGGACACTTGTCTTATTACTGTCTTCATCCATGTATCTCTGTCAGTTTGTAGTTATAGCGCAGTTCTCTCTTTTTTCCTCTCTCTCCCTTTATGGCCAGTTACGTATGTAAAACGGTGCACTAAAATTAGATCTTGAATTTTATAACATTCAAATTTTGTTTCATTTAAATAACCTCTTATAATTTTCAATATATCTATTGTACTTAGTTTTTTCTTTATTATTCGGTATAATTTAATTCTATGTTAATACATAAGTCTATTTTTGTCAGTAAATGTTGTGTTCCTCTTTTATTATCATACAAGAGTATTAAGATGTTTTTCTTATTACAAATATATTATGTATGCGTATATTATAAGTAAATAAAAACATAATTGAATAACAAAAAAGCAACCAAAAGCTTAAAGAAACGTCTAATGTCTATCATAAATGTTTTCTCCCACACATTGAAACATACTTATAAGGGCGATGTATTCCAATATTATCAATTAATTATCCGAACAATTTACGTAACAATCTAATTAAATTCAATAAGATAACATTTTTTTTATCCAATAAACTAAGCCCGTGTCCAAACAGCGTTCCACCCACGCGCAAAGCGGACTGTATATTAAACTCGCTTGACATGAACAAGTGTACGATGCAAGTATCACAGTGGCTTATTCAACATGCCACCTCAATAGTACTAAATTAATTAATACAAAGATACACTGAGACGTAGGCAGAGTTAAATTTGGGGTTATACTTTCCTACTTTATACTGTCCGAAATTTTACAACCATTCCAACCGTAGGGTTGGGATAATTGGAATCGATTGTCAGATCCCTAAATACGTTACCGGTTTCTCGACAAGTTTTATTTGTGACCATTACCAGATATATGATAAGTTTGGTATAAATAAATGACTTCTTAAGGTTTATATTGTATAAAGTTTATAATAGAAGCACGCTGTGATTGGCGCTTGGAAAGATTACAATAGAGACGTGAAATGTTGATTTAATTTCGCATTTTTTTTAAATTAAATACTTGTTTGTTTTGCATTAAGCGTTGACGCGAGTTTGCTGGAGGTGGTGGTTTTGCTGGTCAGCGTACCTGTATATAAGATATAAATATATGTTATATTATTTCAAATTTTCAAAAGTATAATGGCCGAATCGTTTTGTAAATAAGTGCGCTAATAATTATAATTCATGAAGAATTCAGTGAAACAGCGCAGTTTTTTTGTTCGGGAAAACGTAAAATAGTTTGCTCGTAGGACAATATTATATAGTCACATATAGTAGTAGATAGATAAATATAAAATTATAAATTACAAATCTTTAATAAAACAATTTTGTGTCCTAAAATTATACACTCGATAAATTTTAGGATTAACTGCACGTTACTATTGACAATAAAATACAGCAATTTGCGTACGTACGGACGTACGTACGTGTACATGTTATTTTAAAATTGTATATGGAGCTTGTGCAACCCATCATATGTTTGACTAATTAAGAAACTATATAAAAATGTAAATAATTATTGCTCGGAATGCTTATAGAAGTGAAAAGTAGAGTAATATTAAATATTTAAATTTTCAAATTGCGAAATTTAAATAATTCAGACTATAATTAATTTAAAAAATTAGCAGAAGTTTCCAGTTCATTGTTTTGAGTTTTCATTTCTGTCGGCAGACATTATAACTGCTTCGACATTTTTTATACTTTATGTTTATAGGTTTTAGTGTGTGATAACTATTTCCTCTGATATTAAGTGTCGATGTAGCCTACACATCATACCCATAAAGATGGGTTGGCTAACAAGTGCGACCTCCAAAACACACCTTGTATTAGTCTGATGAAGGCGTTTCTTTGCGAAAATCCATCATTAAATATAAAGGAAGAATTAGTAGAACATCTATGGGTTCAAGGCGACGGATTTATCAATAAGAGGTTAGCAGCTAACAAGATGTGCAGTAGAAAAATCTCTATTTCATTATAAGTTAATTGGTGTTAACAAACATGACGATTTTACAGCCTCCATTAACTTATTCTTCTCAAATGACGGTTTTAATAATGTATTTTAACATGTATTTGACATTTATGCGTGGTACGTGCTCAAATTAACTAAGTTCGTCTCGTCTAGTCAAAAATTAATTCAAAGGTGTCAAATGGACAAATAAACGTATTATTTCCGTAATAAAACAAGATTTTATTTGTCTGACACCCACATCAATACACGTGTAGTTAATATATTATACGTATTTAAAGCTGGCGTTTGTAGTATTGATATTATGTAAATGTCTTTTAGAGATATTATTTTTATCGACTACTAGCGTTTACTCGGAGGTTCACTCTCTCTATCTCACTCTCACTTCAGGAGCAGTATATTCTTTGAAGTTAAAAATTCTTTAGGCGCGTTAAGCGGTACTTTTTTGCAGGAGATAAATGTATAATTTCGCGTCATGATATGCTAGTAAGCATAACCGATTGTGTTGCGCTTACGCTGCTTGCGTCAGACTAGCAACGCGTAGTATCGGGGCCTGTGTAAATCTAATATTGACATTTTGTATTGAGATTGTGTAGCCTATCATATATTAATTACTAGCGGGCCCGGCAGACGTTGTCTCGCCCTGATTATAAAAAAATCCTGGACAAATTATATACCAAAACGTTCCTCGTGAATCACTTTATTCACTGGTGAAAACCGCATAAAGATCCGTTAAGTAGTTTTTGAGTTTATCGCGAACAGACAGACATACAGACGCGGTAGAGAACTTTGTTTTATACTATGTAATGATTAACTGTATAAAAACGTATATAATTATTGTTTGGAGTAGCAATAGATGTGAAAACCAGACTAATGATAATAATTTCAATTTACAAATTATGAAAATTAAATAATTCACACTGTAATGAATTTAAGAATTCAAAACAGAAAACAGTTATTCTATTGTATAAGTTTTCACTTTTGTCGGCAGTCCTTATGACTGATTTGATTGATTGGTGACTGATTAGATGAAAGGTGTCCTATATAATTTTATACATCACTGAAAACGTATATGCAAAATTTCATAATGATCCGTTTAATAGTTCAGCTGTAAAAGCGTAACAAAGAAACAGACTCAATTTCGTATTTTATAATATTGGTATAGTAAGAGTTACACACGTTATTTTGTTATCTTTTCTAAATCGAATACTATATTCACTATAAATGCGTTGACAATCAAGTATCGCTTTATAAGTTCCTATATTTGTCGGTTATCGATTAAGACTCGCTCATCCCTATACACAATGACATAGTATAAGTTTTGTTTGGAAACAACCATCACATAAATTCACCGTCTAACCTCTGCTCATGTTTTAACTATTTAAGAACCTATTGTATGCGTTAATTATTTTGTTTATGCTACATTAGTGTGTAACATTAAAAAAGTTCCTTTCCTCGGCTTACGATTTATTCTATTACAACATAGTATATATATTATTTTAGTTATACACTTATGCTCTTAAAAAGTAGGAAGGTAGTATTTGTCGAGTACATATGTGTATGAACCTTTAAACACTGGACTATTAAAAACAGAAGGGTTTAAGCACCATACAAACGAATGTAGATCTTATGATGTACTGGTCAACATCCTGCTAGCAGCATAAGTTTAAATAAAATTACGTAATTATGACAAAATTTGAAAACTTGAACAATAACAAATAATGTAATGCAAAATTATAATCTTTTGCATAGATATTTAAAACACGATCCGCCATTTTATGATGTGAGTATTAAAATATCAGCCGAGAGATTTATACGCTTTGAAGCCTAAGCTATAAATAATTAATTGTGATTAAGGTTACAGGAAATATGTAGTTTTTCGTTGGAAAATCGAATTTACTAAATTCTATGTTATATGAACCGGTTATCTTACTATACGGTCATTAACAAACGACCGTACAGTATTGCATCGTCTTGATTATCACTAACATCGGACGATTTATAAGGCATTTCTTCGACAGCTTCACGTATTAAATCAACGTCGAATATGGTGTGATATAATTTCCTTCGGATAAAAGAAAATTAATGATGACCATTAAGATCACAATTTTATGATACGGTGTTTGTTTATTTATTTTTACGTTTCCTTGTATCCGAACGTTAATGGATATCAGTTATGTTATAATTATGGTTTATAATAACTGAATATACGAAAGTTTCATCTTTGGCTACTTATTTAGATAGGATTATACAACTGTACATATTATCTGTTACACTCTCGGGCTAAACTTTGACTGAAAATCAAAATCAAACGTACTACATTCAATTTAGACCCTTAGGAAGCACATATAAACGTCCAAACTACTACTGGTTCGGAAAACAATCGAGTCATTCAAAAAAACAAGACATAAGCCAACAAATTTGACATCAAAGTCATGAACATGATGTTAAACTTACTTTTATTTAATATCAGGCAAATCGGTAATGTGCTTTGGGACCTTTTTGTGGGTAGAACCTAAAACTATTACTGTTACTGGAAAGTCTGAAACCCAGGATACCCAATTTGTAGTTGTTTCTAATTTTAAACCATGCCAGTTTTTTTTATTAAATCTAGCTTTCCCAGAATGTCAGTTCGAGAATTTTTCAGAGTATCTAGACTACTTATCATTACACTCTCTCATAGGAGCTAAGCAATAATGAAAAAATTTAATTGAATAATCTAAAAACCGTAGAAGGTCAACCGTAGTTAGGTATTAATTAAAAAAAATACGCAACAATTTGTTCCGATAATACATGTAGTCTCCATTAAATGAATAAATCAGAATCACGAAAGTGTGATGCATAAGGTAGTATCTAATATATTATTGTTTACAGGTATTCAAGAAAGCCTTTGAGTTTTATCACTCTTCGTTTTTCCTCAGTATAGCTTCCTATTAAAATAGCTGAATTTTGTAATGAATGTCTAGTACTTGTTACTACTCTCCTATTAATAAAAAGCTTTGAAATAAAAAATAAATGATTACTCATGATTCCCTAAAGTAGAAAGTGTGACAAAGCGCTGCTCTGTTCCCCTCAAAAAGAAATTCTGACAAAAGTCGTTGTTTCCGACGGAACCTGAATTTACTCAGTTAACCGAAGATTTAACTGGCCCTTGTCACGACAACGGTAATCTGTTGTTAATTGTTAAACTGCGTTATTAAATGTTTAATGCGACAATTACTTAGAAACAGGAAATAAAAGACTTCGTGTCCGTTAAACCTGGGTCTTTGTGGGTCATTGAAAAGATTGTTAAATACTTTTGTCTGCGGTTATAAGTTCGAATAACAAAATAATTTGTGAGATTCTTGTAGCATGGTCGGGCTTCATAAAGTGATAGAGGAATGGTTAGAGTGTTCGAACGCCGAGGACGTAAGTTGGAATACTTGTGAATGAGCTGGACTTTTTGGTGAAGGAAACCATCGTGATGACAACATGGCATAGTGGTAGACTGATTGAACCTTTTTACGGCGACCTGACTAGCTACCACTCTCAATTTGAAGCTGTCGCCAAGTGCCATATCGGTAATGTTCTTTGAGTCATTGGTATAAAACCTAACACTATTACCTAAAAAACTGTTATTGGTGTTAGTGAGCCTGAAACATGGGATGACCAATTTGTTACTGTTTCTAGTATTTAAATTATGTTAGTATTTTACTAAATTCAGCTTATCTCAGTTTTTACGGACATAGATTATCAAGAACTAGCGGGCCCGGCGGGCGTTGTCCCGCCCTAATAATAAAAACAACCTTGACAAATTATACCTAAACCTTGCTCATGAACCACTTTATCTACTGGGGAAATCCACATGAAAACCCGTTTAGTAGTTTTTGAGTTTCTCGCGAATAGACAGACAGACGTGGCAAAGGATTTTCTTTTATAATATGTGGTGATATATTGGGGGCAGAATTAAAATACCGAATTCCTGAACCTTAGCCTTTAATATTCAACATGATATATGTGCGTTGTAAATCATATAATTTAATTTTAAACTTAACCTATCTTCATACTATTTATATATTGCTCGGCTACCTTTCTCTGTATTTTAGTAAACTTAATAGCCAGCAATTTTGTTCAAACACGGTCCTATATCACAACAAAGCAGACGTGAAGTCTCCATGCGTGTCTAATAACATATACAACTTTGTAGGCGTCAGTTGATTAATTTTAAACGTTCAAACAAGTTAGACATGTGACGTGTCACAGTAATAATAATAAATAACGTTGCGAAAAACGTAATGTTCGTGTACAGTGTGTTGCGGAAAACTTGTTAGGGATCAAAGCGCTGTGTTGCGTAAACCCTGTGTGTAAGTGAGCATTTGTTGTCATACCGCATCTGACATTTTAATTTAAATGTCTGAGAATAACTTTAGCATTTTGACAAAATTCTCCTATTCTTTTATCGCTTGTATGTATATGTCTGTATGTTTGTATTTACAGTATTTATGCGATGTACATTAATTTCGAGAATGAATAATCTTGTCACGGTATATTGATGCTTTTAATCGACATCATTGTATTGTATTTTGTAAGATTTTTTTAACCTCAGAACTTCGTCATTTAGAAACTGATATGTATTTTTTTTTACCGGAATGAAGATATTTTCAAGTGGGTCCGATTTTAATGTCATTATCACGAGACCTTGGATTTTCAAGATACACCAAGGAATTCCTGAAAAACGAATAAAAAAATGATTGAAATGTTTGTATGCTTATGATAGGTCACCACTAGGTGGGTACGACGTCCTGCCGGTGTTCTTAATAATTCATGATCACGATTTTTTTTAATATTAAATGTTGCCATATAGTCAGAAAAATTCGAATAATATCATTAAATTAAATAAATACTTGAAATAATTGGTCATATTTACGATGTATCAGGGTTTACATTATTTTGGCTCGTTAAAAAAGCCTTTAGCTCACGAACGTAAATATAAAAATAAATTTATACATTCCAAATATACAATAGGGAAACCAACCCAACAAAATAATATATTCCGTTATTAAGCGACTAATCATTTAAAAGAAGCCATCAGCCTGAACGTAAATCTAATTACAAGGTAGCGGTCGAGTGGACCAAATATTATTTTACAAGGAGCAATGAGCTATCAGACAGACAGCGTCTAAAAATAGAAGACCTCTCACCTTCCTTCTGAAAGGCATACATATATAATATAACGACGTATTTAGTATTAATGAATGGTACAACAGAAGCTAATGTGCTCCTAGCTCTATTAGTTGATTATTCACAATTGTATTCACCAATGGACTTCATACATCATCGAGAAAGCATTTCATTTGCCCGGGCCATGTGAAAGCAAATGATTTATTATCACCATTGTGAGCTGGTTCGAAGCACGGCTACACTGATTTTCTATAGGGAGTCGGTTGGCTAATGTTTTGTTGTTTGATACGCATCAAAAATGTTTTCTATACAAAATAGAACTTTTTAAAATTTTTGGATATTCGTTTATTGATTTTTATGCTTAAAAAAATGTTATGTGTAGTTTAGGAATACATTTATCGTACTATGTTTTTAAACTGAAAACTTCTTTAGGCGCGTTGAGCAGTAGTTTTGGCAGGTGATAAATTTATAATTTCGCGTCATGACATGCTAGTAGGCGTGACCGATCGTATTGCGCTTGCGCAGTTTGTGTAGACTAGCGACGCGTAGTATGAGGCTATGTGTACATTTGTGTACAAAACAGAACACAGTTATTATATTTTATTGAGTATTCACTTCTGTTGGTAGTCCTTGTAACTGCCTCAACTTTTTAAAAATAAAACTACATAAATAAATTTACAATTTGCTTAATAATATATAATAACACATAAAACAACAATAATATACTACAAGAAAAAATAAGTACGATTTCTTCAAGTTGGTATGTTCAAAATATAAGTAAGTATGTAGTACATTGGTATATTAACAATAATTTATAGGCCTCTTTTTAACATACAAAGCATATCTAAAACTAATCGGAAATAAACGCTTCTCAACCAGGTTTATTAATTTTTTTTTTAAATTTAATTATACCAGCGATTTCATCTGCAAGAAAATACATATCGCTTAATGCGTAGTAGTTATATGTAAGTCGTAGTTGCTTTAAACTGAAACTACTTCAAAATTAAAAGGGTCATACGCCGTTTGACAAAGGAATCTTTAATAGGTTTCAAATTAAAAAAATATTACAGTCGAATTTTGACTACTAAATTACCACTAGTTCTTAATTTGAATAAAACTATACACCACGAATAAATAATCTCTCGTCCCGTCTCTTCCTACCGCGTGAGTTAAAGACAAGACTGGTCATGGTCAGGTCATTTCAAAACAACAAAACATGTTTATTTCCAGTCGTTATTAAATATCATTTAATATATTATTAAATAAAGTAACGAACAACCGTTAGTTACCTAGAGAAATACTACTCAAGTTTTAAATATTTCTCAGGGCTTGTAACAGGGTTGCCATATTCAAATTAAAAAAAAAACAAAGTTTTAAGGTACAAACATGATGAAATGTAGTTTC